>JAJIBD010007804.1:0-100518 GCA_021461705.1 Cryptotis parvus | reverse complement strand
TTCAGACTCCACAGCTCCTTAGAGCTCCACCCAAGAGATAAAACTTGATCTTACCCCATTGAGTTTCATCAGTAAATGCTTGAGACGAGAACCTTCTACTGAGAGTATACCACCTACACAGCAGAGCCTGGCAAGCTACCAGTGTTATATTTGATATGCCAAAAACCAGTAACAATTATAGACCTCATTCCCGTGTGCTGAAGGAATGATTTGCAGCTCTTCCTGTTCCTGGAGCAAACAGATGCCCTTGGGTTACACTCCTTATTGACAGGACATATGGAGATGTTACTGTTGCCTGCTAGAACAAATCGATGAACAATGAGAAGACAAGGATACAAGTGGATACATGAAACTAAAAAGCTTCTGCACCTCAAAAAAACAGTGACCAAGATACAAAGACAGTCCAACGAATGGGAAAGAATATTCACCGAATACCCATCTGATAAGGGGTTTATATCCAGGATATATCAGGAACTGGTAGAACTTTACATGAAGAAAACAGCCAACCCCATCAAAAAATGGGGGAGAAGAAATGAACAGAAATTCCGACAAGGAAGAAATTTGAATGGTTAAAAGGCATATGAAAATATGCTCATCATCACTTATCATCAGAGAGATACAAATCTAAACAACAATGAGATATCATCTCATACCACAGAGACTGGTGCATATTCAAAAGAGCAAGAGTAAGTGCTGGCGTGTGTATGCAGGAAAAGGGACTCTGATCCATTGTTGGTGGGAATGTCAACTGGTGCAGCCTTTTGGAAAAACAATATGGACATTCCTCCAAAGACTAGACATCAAGTTCCCATTTGACCCAGCCATACCACTCTTGGGAATATATCTTGGGAAACCAAAAAACACACAGCGGAAACACAATCTGCACCTTTATTTTCATAGCAGCACTATTCACAATAGCCAGAATCTGGAAACAACCAAAGTGCCCAAGAACTGATGACTGGATAAAGAAACTTTGGTACATCTAAACAATGGAATACTATGCAGCTGTTAAGAAAAAATGAAGTTATGAAATTTGCCTATAAATGAATGGACATGGAGAAGATCATGTTAAGTGAAATTGGCCAGAAGAAAAAAGATATATAAAATGACTGCATTTATTTGTATGACATAAATACATATACATATTATGATAACAGTATGCAAGGTCAGGTAAACATGGATCAGGAGGCCTTGTCAAAGGTGAAAATTAAACAAACATGTGGGAGTCAGGAGGTTAGGAAAGACAGAAGGGAACAGAGTGATAATAATTGTCAAAAGTGCTAATACCAACCTAGAACTGAGCATTAAATACAGAGAAAAAGATACACATGATAGCCTCTAAATGTATGTATTGCAATCCACAATGTGTAAGAGAAGGAAGAGAGGCAGAGAGAAAGAGAGAGAGAGAGAGAGAGACGAGAATAAACCTGCCATAGAGGTAGGCTAGTGGAAGGGGGGAAGGAATCGGGGACATTGGTGGTGGGCAATGGGAACTACTGGAGGGATGAATGCTGGAACACTGTATGACTGTAATCCAAATATGAACATCTTTGTAATTGTATATCTCACGGTGGTATAATAAAAATATTAAATTTTAAAAATAAATAAAAATGAAAAAATTGATTATTTGTACAAAATAAAATGTTTGTTTATGAAAAAGTGTTTCTTTAAAAGTTTGGGGCGGAGCGATAGTCCAGCGAGTAGGGTGTTTGCCTTGCACGTGGCCAGCCCTGTGCCAGCCCTGGTTCAATCCCCTGGCATCCCATATGGTCCCCAAGCACTGCCAGGATTAATTCCTGAGTGCAGACCCAGGAGAAACCCCTGAGCATTGCTGGGGTGTGACCCAAAAAAGCAAAAAAAAGAAAAAGTAAATTAGTGAAGTTTGTTGTATCTCACCACAGATCCATTATGTCCTTATAAAAAAGAGATTACCAAAATGGTGTTACAGGTTCAGCCTTCTCACGCTTATATTTTGATAATTGAGATAGGTCACCTTCGACATTATATTGCATCCAATCTGGTATGCTACACATTTTCAGTGTTGTAGAGTTTTTGATATACACAGCCAAGTACTTTAGGAAGTTCAAAAATTTTAATATGGTGATACACCTGGATTTAAATATTTTACTGGATGGCTGCTTTGGGACATGTGCGTGACTGCCAGTTTCTTTGGAAGCACAGGGGATGGGAGGAAGGTAGCCCATCCTCAGCTATGTGAAAGCCTGAGAGATTACAGTCACAAAATCCTTTTATATGAGTTTTTCAACACATTAATTTCTAGATGAGACCTGTACCAAGCAGCAGTATAACAACTCTTGAAATCAAATAATTAAGTTTTCCAATATTTCTTTTCAAAAATGTATTTTTCATTCTACATCTTCTCAATATAAATTTTCTTAGAGTGTTGTGGGTGGGAACTTTTGAACCATGCCCAGCTGTATTCAGAGACTTCTTCTAGATCTCTGCTCAAGGATCATTCCTGGCAGTCCTCAGAAAATCATATGTGGTACTGTGGATTGAACTGTTGTCCTCCACATGCAGTCTTTACCCCTAGTTCTCTTTGGACCCTATGTTATTATATAAATCTAGGCATTAACTTGCTTGTCAATGAAATATAAGTATTAACATTAGATGCAAAAAATTATATTAGGAAAATTTTATTTGTCCATTGTATACTTCTACATTTATGTTTAATTTCTCTTTTTTGCATTTTGGATCACACCTGGCAATGTTCATGGTTTCCTCCTGGCTCTGCACTCAGGAATTACACCGGGCAGTGCTCAGGGGGACCATATGGGATGCCAGGGATTGAACCTGTGTCGGGTGCATGCAAGGCAAAAGCTTTACCCTCTGGACTATCACTCCATCCCCTATGTTTAATTTCTCAACATTAATTTTTTAGTTTTAAAGTATAAGACTTAGACACAGTTATTAAAGTTAGGCATCTAAGCATTACTTGTTTTTTATAATTTAAAAATATGCAATACATTCTATTTCCTGTTTGATGCTAATATATAAAAATATGCTTTTAGTGTGATATTTACCATATATACTGCAACCTTATTACATTAACATTGTTATGAATTGCTTTCTTTCCCAACTGCTTTATAAACTCTGTATATAACCAACAAACAAGTTTTTGTCTCTATTTTTGAGAATTTGTATCACATCATGTCTTATTGCAGAGATTAGGTTTCTTTTTTACTTAATTAGAAGTGATAAGCAAATAACCTTGACTATGGTAAAAAACAAGATATTTTTGGTTTCACTTGATCACTGACATACCGTTATTCATCGATTGGTTCAAGCAGGCACCAAAAAAACATTTCCATTTGTCCTTGTCACGTGCCTGTGTAGCCCAATGGCATCTGCTGGCTCCAGGAGTATGAAGAGCCTCAAACTATTCATTCAGGGTCTTGATGAAATCTGACTAACTTGTAGGTGGGCAGCCATGTGATCTTTTGGCATGCAGTGGGATCCAGTCAGTAACGGCTCTAGTCCAGTGGTCATATACAAGTTGTATTGCATGTCCAGTCCATTTGATTTTCGACGCCTTGGCAAACAAGAGTGTCCCCGACTCTCAATCTTTGATGGAAGTCAGAACTCTGGATTCCTTCCCCTCACTTGAGTGCGGCATGATATTCAAAGCACAGCTTTTTTGATTCCTCTTTGGGAGACACGAATAGTGTTCTCATACTGCTTTTATAGTGCCCAGGTCTCTGAGGCATATGTTAATGCAGGGAGAACAGAGGAGTCGAAGAGATGTGCCCAGAGTCAGAGGTTCTTTGTCCTTTTAGCTATTTCTTCGATGCTCTTGAATACATTCCATGCTGTTCTCTTCCTCCTATACACCTTAGGTGCTAGGTCATTTGTCATGTTGAGTTCTCAACCTAGGCACACACAACTGCTGCATTCAGAGATGTTTATTCCATTGAGAGTGAATGGAAGCATCTGGAACTAGTTTGATTTTCATGAATATTGTTTTGTTGAGATACAGCTGAAAACCTACCTTCCAACATTCATGGTCGAAGTCAGCTAGCATTTGTGCCACTTGGCTAATGTTTGGTGTTATTAGAACGATGTCATCAGTGAAGTGGAGGTGGTGTAGTTGCCGACCGTCTATCTTCACTCCCATTCCTTTCCATTCTAATTGTCTCATGATATTCCTGAGGGTGGCACTGAAGAGTGTCAGTGAAATGGTATCACCCCCTGCTGAACCCCACTTTTTGACATCAACAATCACTTCCTTGTAAAATGGTAAGATCCTGGTGGTGAATCCATAATACAGCTCACAAAGGTTCTTGATGTATTTAGTTTGAATGCCCTGTTTGGCTAAGGCTTTGGTGACTGCTTCAGTCTCAACAGAATCAAAGACTTTCTTTAAATCAAAGAATTTCTTTAAATTTAAATGTCTAATGTCTGAACATTAGACAGAGTGGAATCTTGAACTCCCTACAAACCTCAATGAGCTTGTTTACCTTGTGGATATGGTCGATTGTGCTGAATCCTTTTCAGAAGCCAGCTTTCTCATATGGTTCTCCTTGTCTAATGTTTTGCCAATCCTGTTCAGGATGACTCAAGTGAACAGCTTGTAGATGATGAACAACGGCATATGGGGCGATAGTTTCCCATGTTGTGGATGTCTCCCTTCCTTAACAGTAGAACTGTTCTGCTGATTTTCTATAGGGAGGGATCTTTGCATTCAGACAGGTAGCTTGTGAAGAGCCGCACCAGTGTATTGATGAGTACTGATGGCAGATTCTTTAGGTGTTCTGGTCTTACTTAGTCTGGGCCGGGTGCTGTTTGCTTCTTTACCAGTGAAATGGCATATTGGATTTCAGTAGGGAGAACATTGGGAATGACATATCCATCTTGCGAATTTGGTATGTTGGCAGGTGGATGTGGCTATCAAAGAGATCTGAGTAAAAGTCATGGATAATATTCCCCATTGCCTTTCTGCAAAATGGGATAGATCCATCAAGGATGTCAGAGGGCAGTCATCTTGGTCTTATAGTTGGCGAAGCACAGGAGGCGTTGCAAATACTTTTCCTGGCTTCTGCTGCATTGGCCAGTTTTGCTGCTCTCTCTCTCTTTCTCTTTTTAATATTTTATTATACCACTGTGAGATAGCCCAAGGGCTATGCTCTTCTCTCTTTGATGTCTTCCTTTATTGCTTCTCTGCACTGCTTTGGGAGCTTAGATGTTAGTTTATGGTTGCCTGAGGCTTTGCCTTGCTGTTGGAGGACATGTTTAGCTAATCTGGGAGTTTTGTTGTTTTTGCTCACTCCCAGCTTAATCTTATTTAAGCCAATGTTCATTCTAATGAGATCTCTCTTCTATGTAAACACTTCTACAGGGTGTGGCAGTTACAGAAGTCACCTTGATTGAAAACTCTGACTTATACATCTACTAAGACTTCTATGTTTTCTAGATTGGGCACAGCTCCTCTTTATACCCACTCAACGTGGGACAGTTAGAATTACCAGGAGACTACCACCCTGGCTATGCTGAGACTAAGGGACTATGGAAGGATCATACTAGTTTGCTCTCAGAGGCGAGTATGACCCTTTCAGTACATGAGACAGATACTCAGATCACACTGGTGCAGATAATATAAGGACCTTGTGGGTACCATCTAGATTACATGAAGCTCATGAAGTTAAGATGTATTACTTTATATCAGGCCCTCTCTCTAGTGTTTTACATAAGAGATAATCTGGATTAGTCCTTGTGTAACCTTTGTTTATACCTACAATAGGGGTGGTGGCACTACACTCTGTTTAGGGTTCTTTGTTGGCATGACAACCTCCCGATTGGATTACTTTGTGTATATAAGGGGGGCTGACTTGGGCCCCTTCACCTTTACCCTTTGCCTTTTGGTTCCTCAGCCTTCAGCTTTGGCTCCTCGGGCTTTTGGCTTTTGGCTTTTGGCCTTTTGATCTTTGGCCTTTGCTCCTTCTTCTGGGGTAGGACTCAGCCTCGGGTGAGATCCCCTCTCTTTGGTGGGGAGACTTAGGCTCTTTTGTATGATCTAAGTTCAGACCAGAGCTAGGTTTTTCACTATATTGGAGTGCTGTGGAAGAGCTTTTGTACTATTAAAAGCCATTTTTGGAACTGCACCGGACTCGCGAAGCTTTCATCTTTCTCCCGGCGTCCCGGAGGTAGAAGACAACCTCTGTCCTGACACTGTCGGGGACCCCGCGGCGTTCCCGACACCTTGCCATGTTGGCGAATGAGCTCCAGAATTTTGATGACAGGCATGTGTCCTTTTGTGGCTTTCCCTTTCTAGGGTGTACTAGCACAATCATGGAAATGGTGAACCATACTGACTGGTTCAGCACCTCCATTTTTGTTTAAGCACTAATAATGGCATTTTTTTCTTTTAAATAGATGTTACTCTGTTTCTACTGAGAGGCTTATGTGGTTTAACCCTTCTCCTCCCTTTTTTCTGTGTCTGTGCTGAATAAATGAATTGCACTTGAAATTTAATAAATTTCAAGTGTGACCTACCATATTTCCTGGAAGACTACCTATTTGGTTTGGGTACTTTGTATATATTACATTATCCACATAAAGAATAAGTTAAGAATGCATATTGTAAACTTATATAAACTATAAAAAAGACAGAAGAGAACAAAGTGCTTGACTAATAAGATAACAGTGAGATAAAATTGGTTTCTCGAAATGTTTGCCTTAGTGTATTTCTTTTCTCAAGTACTATCTAGCAAATTCTAAAGAATTAAGCTTGCCCAAGTTTTATTTTTTAATTTTTTTAATTTTTTTTTTTTTGCTTTTTTGGGTCACACCCGCGATGCTCAGGGGGTTACTCCTGGCTCTGCACTCAGGAATTACTCCTGGCAGTGCTTGGGGGACCATATGGGATGCTGGGTATCGAATCCGGGCCAGCACAGGCTGGCCACGTGCAAGGCAAATGCCCTACCCGCTGGGCTATCACTCCGCCCTTGCCCAAGTTTTAATTTCTGTTGCTTTAATTTCCGTTGTTTCAGTACAGTGGTGTTCTACTCCAACTCTTTCCTCTCATTCATTGTAGAGAAAGTGCCTTTAAACAGAAGGTCCTAGTAACTCCTGGGCTCATCTGCTTACTAATTATCAGGGATAACAGTCCTGAGTTACCTATTATCTAATAACTGAAAATAGTAGGTTAAAAATGTCTTGTTTCCTTGCTATTTTCAGTGGGAGAATAGGTCTGACACCCACAACTATAAGACTGCCAAAAATAAAAGGCAGTAGATGATTTTGCTTTTACATAGACATTCTATAAATTTAATAAATAATAAAAAATTAATAAATAAGTAGATAATTTTAAAATATTTTGTCAATGTTTCTGTTTCAAGTTTACCTATGCATCAGTAAGTCAATGATAAAATGGCATAAAATTAACTAATTTTGTACAAATAGGTGTAACTATGAAAATAGCACAGGTGAAATGATGTGCTAAGGAGAAAAATTCAATTCAGTGTTGGGTAGCTATCCTTTAAAATTCACTGAAAAGAGGTGGTGGGAGGGAGGTGTGGTTTCCTGTTGAGCATGAGTGACAGTGAAGAGATGGCCCCTGCTCAGGTCCAGGTGCCCAGATAAGTGAGTGGACAAGAAGGAATATCTACTTTTCTTAAAAGTGTGAAAGGCAAAGAGACTGAAACTGTGACCTCAGTACTTGCAACAACACATGGCCACTCCCCACCAGGTAGAACTGCAGTGGGGATTGTGGTTTCTGCAAGTTAATCTTCCCATTCATATAGCATTGGACACACATCATGACCTTATACTCGATCTCACAAGGGCATCTTAGTTACCCTAACTACGTTAGGCCAATAGCCCATTAAACTTACCCACCCCCAAAAAAATCTCACGAAAATAATGGTGAACACAAGAATCAATATACAATCCCAATCTAATAGTATCAGTAAGTTCAGGACTAAGAGCACGTCCTTTGAATCAGCATTAGAATCCCCCATACAAGTACACAATAATACCAATGAGGAAAGTAAAATCCTTGAAAGGGAAAATAGGAGACTGCCATCTACTGAGCCTCCCTAGAGTCCTACCTGGCAGTGAGAGGTGCACACTGATAGTGCTAGTGCACTTGAAGGATTCACCTTTTAGACTACCACAGCATCATGGGGAAACAAATGATACCTACCATGAGGACTGAATAAAGAAAAGAGCCATGAAGCCTCAACAAGAAATACCTATATACATAATCTCTCCTGATAATGAAGAGATAAAAAGGTAAGGATGTTTAATGAGCTAAAAGAAACAGTGTAATGAATATCCAGTAATATACTGGAAGATAGTAAAGAAACAGTGGAACAGAAAACCAATAAAAAGCAGCAGAAAATGAGAGCAGAAATAAGAAACTACTAACAAAAGTGATATTAGGAAATATTTCAGTAGATGAAATGCAAAATTCAATGGGTTCCCTCAACAGTAGAATGACAATAGCTGAAGCAGAATCAGGGAGTTTAACAATGAACTGCAGAAAACATTCAGGCAACAAAAAAAAGATGGAAAAAACCTCAAATAGCTTACATTGGCATGAAATAAAGAGGAGCAACATAAGAGTCAATGGAGTCCCAGGAAGACGGGGAAGCAATCCCAATGAGGTAGGAACAGTTAAAGACATCATTGCTGAAAAGTTCTCAGAGCTGGAGGATGCAGGCATCCAGATCCTAGAAAACCAGAGGGTACCAACAAAAAAGAGATGCTAATAAAAAGACTCCAGATATATCCTAGTCAGACCTATGCATGCCATAGATAGAAACAAAATCTGCAAGCAGTATTTTGATCTTGCTAGATCAAATTTGATCTTGCTAGATCAAAGAAAGAAATATCATTAAAAGTATTATCCCTCAAAGATAATCCAGAAAGTGGGAAAGAATATTCACCCAATACCCATCTGACAAGGGGTTAATATCCAGGATGTATCAGGCACTGGTAGCATTTCACAAGCAAAAAACAGCCAAACCCATCAAAAAGGGGAGAAGAAATGAACAGAAGCTTTCAAAAAGAAGGAATTCGAATGGTCAAAAGGCATATGAAAAAGTGCTCTTCATCATTAATCATCAGGGAAATGCAAATCAAAACAACAATGAGGTATCATCTCACACCACAGAGACTGGCACACATGAAAAATTTCAAGAACAACCGGTGCTGGCATGGATACAGGGAAAAAGTGACTCTCATCCACTGTTGGGGGAGTTCTGATTGGTCTAACCCGTTTGGAAAATAATATGGACATTCCTCTTGAAACTAGATATTGAGCTCCCATTTGACCCAGCAATACCACTCCTGGGAATATAATCTGGAGACCCCAAAACACATAACAGAAACACTATCTGTACTTATTTATTCATCACTGCACTATTCACAATAGAATCTGGAAACAACCTAAGTGCCCGAGAATAGAGGACTAGCTAAAGAAACTGTGTTACATCTACACAATGTAATATTATGCAGATATCAGAAAAGATGAAATTATGAAATTTACCTGCAAATGGATGGACATGGAGACTATCATGCTGAGTGAAATAAATCAGAAAGAAAGGGACAGACAAAAAGAACTGCATTCATATCATATTCATTCATATCATATTTATATCATAATAGGATATAAATATATACCAGTGTTTTACTAAATGTGGGAAACGGTAATGTCAGACTAGAACTCACAATTAAATATATATAAAGAGACTTACATGATAAGCCCTAAATGTCTGTAGGGCAAGCCACAACGTGTAAAAGAAGAGAGAGAGAGTTATAGAGACAGAGACAGAGAGAAAGAGAGGAACAGAAAAAGTGTCTGCTATGGAGGCAGGCTGGGGTTGCAGGGGAATTTGGGGACATTGGTGGTGGGAATGGGGCACTGGTGGGGAATTGAAGCTGGAACACTCTATTACTGAGACCCAA
The DNA here is from genome assembly GCA_021461705.1 of Cryptotis parvus. Lineage (NCBI taxonomy): Eukaryota > Metazoa > Chordata > Mammalia > Eulipotyphla > Soricidae > Cryptotis > Cryptotis parvus. The sequence goes on along the minus strand of JAJIBD010007804.1, from coordinate 90,591 downwards.
TTGTGAACATCTTTGTAATTGTATACCTCACGATGGTATAATAAAAAATTTAAAAAGTAGTATACCTTAGATATAAAGTAGGTTTATAAGATGAAGACTTCCAAGCCTGAAGACAGTATTGGGATATGATATATAAACTTAAATGAAGGCATCACCAAGAATACTTCCCGCTATACTCTCATTCCGATATGAAGGAATGGTACACAGCGATACAAAGGAGTGTCCCTTAAATATACAGCATTTATCATATGAAACTTTCCAAGCCTGAAGACAGCAGTGGGATATGGCCTAACTCAAATGAAGGCCTCACCAAGAGTACTTCCCAGCTAGATTTTCATTTCAATTTGAAGGAAAGATAAACAGGAATTTCATAGACTCAAAACCAACTTTAAAAGATGGTCTGAAAGAGCTTCTGTAAGAAAAGATAAACTCCAAAAGAACATCAAACTTATACAGAAAGACAGCACAAAACCTCATGAAAATAATCTTTCTCAATATCATAGCTCTGAACACACCAGATAAGAGACATAGTGGGAAATGGATTAAAAAGTGAAATACAACATTCTGCTTCCTACAAGAAATGCATTTCAATAGTCAGAGCAAACACAGCCTCAAAGCTAAAGACTGTAAAGCAATTGTTCACACAAACAACTCCTCCAAAAGACTGGGGTTGCCATTTTAGTATGTGACAAAATAGATTCAGGGTTAAAAACTTTACAGAAGAATGACTGACATGTCTTAATAATCAGGGGATATGTATATTAGGAAGAAACTACACTCTTAAACATATATACACCCAATGAGGGGTTCTGCAAAATACTTAAAACAATAGACTTCAAGGAAGACATTGAAAGCAATCCAATTGTAGTTGGAGACTTCAACACTGCCTGTCACCTCTTGATGGATTGAGACTAAAACTCAGCAAGAAAATACTGGCTTTAAAGGAAGAAATGGAAGAGAGGATTAGTGTATATGTGTTTATAAATATAATTATATGTCTTTTCATATATATATCGAAAAGCCAAGTATATATTTATATAATATAAATATAATAATTATATTTATTTATATATAAATATATAATAATTATATTATATAAATATATACTATATAAAATATTATATGTTTTAAATTATATCATAAAATATATATTTATATGTTCATATATGTATATATATATATATATATATATATATATATGGCCCTTCATCACCCAAAATCTGAAGACACATTTTCTCCCAAAGCACATGGAACGTTTTCCATATTAGACCACATACATGCTGAGCCATAAAACATATCTCAATAATCAAGAACATAGAAATTGTGTCAACTATCCTTTCACACCATGATAAACTGAAAATAGAAGTTATTCACACACAGAAACAGACAATGAAATTGAAAACCTGCAAATTAAACAGTTCACTGATGAACAACAAACGGGTCATAGAGGGACTCAAAAGAAGAAATCAAATATTCCTGTAAACAAATGAGAATGGGTACATGAGGCTACCAGAACTTGTGGGACTCAGTCAAAACAGTGTTAAGAGGAAAGTTTATAGCTCTGCAAGTTTATCAGGAAGGAGGAAAGGGCTCACATAAATACTTTGACTTCATGGCTAAAATCTTAGAAAATGACCCACAAAAGGAACCCAAGTCAGGCAGGAGAAATTAAATAATAAAACTTAAAGCAGAAATCAATGAGCTGGAATCCCATAAAACAGTCCAAAAGATCAATGAAACTAAGGCCTAGTTCTTTGAAAATATAAACAAGATCAATGAACTACTAGCAAGACTCACAAAGCAAGAGAGAGAGAAAAAAATAAGAATGAAAAGGGAGATATCACAACCCAAAAATCACAGAAATTCAAAAGATCATCAGAGATTACTTCAAGAGTCCTTATGCCAAGAAACAAAAGAACCTGGCGGAAGTGTGTAAATTCCTGGACTTCTATAGCATCACAAGGCTGAACCAAGAAGACTTGGAATACCTGAATTAGTCTATTATAATTGAAGAAATTGAAATGGTAATTAAAAACCTTTCAAAAAGTAAAAAGCCAAAGTATGGATGGAGTCTCTAGTGAATTATTCCAAACCCTTTAAAAGAGAACATATTTCTAGTCTTTTTTTAAGCTTTTCCAGGAAATTGAAGAAACAGGAAAAAAAATCCCAGTTTCTATGAGGGACATGTCACCCTGATACCCAAAGCAGACAGAAAGATCACAAAAAAAAAAAGAAAATTTCAGACTGATACCCCTGATGAACACAGATGTAAAGATCTTCAACAAAAATACTAGCAAACTGAATTACATGACCCATCAAAAAGATAATACACCAGGACTAAGTAGGATTCTTCCTTGGGGAGCAAGTATGGCTTAACTTTCACAAGTTAATCAACATAATATATTGTTTCACTAAAAAGAAAATGTAAAACCATATGATCATATCAATAGATGTGGAAAGCATTTGACAAGATCCAGTACCTATTTATGATATAAAACTCTTGACAGAATGAGAGCTAAAGGAAATTTCCTAAATTTAGTCAAAGTCAACAACCACAGGCCCATGGCAAGCTTTATTCCCAATGAGGGAAAACTAATAGCCTTCTCCCTAAGATAGGTTGCTCACTCTTTTCTCCTAAGGTTGCACTCTCCCCACTTCTATTCAATATAGTACTGGAAGTATTTGCCATAGCAATTAGGGAAGAAAAATATGTCAAGAGAATCCAAATAGGATAAGGTCAAGCTATCACTATTTGCAGGTGACATACTATACCTAGAGAGTCCTAAAGTCTCTACCAAAAAAAGTTCCTAGAAACAATGAAGCTCAACCCAACTTAAGATTTAAGAGATCTCTTTAGCCTTCTAGATCTTGTCTAAATAACTTTTTGCATGATTCTGTAATACCAGAGTGTATAAAAGGATCATATTGCCCAGTTTTGCATTTTAAGAACCAAGTACTGTGCCTAGCAAATAACACTCAAACACCTGAGTGGAATGTAAACCTTTGCAAGTGGAGCAAGGGAAGGCCTCTTCAACAAGCAGAGATGGGAAAACTTGGCAGCCACATGTAAAAAAAAAAAAAAAATCAGCTCAGACCTCTTTCTAATGCCATGCACAAAAGTCAGATCATTAAAGATCTCAACATCAGACCTGAATCAATAAGGCACATAAAAGAAACAATGACAAAATCTTCCCACAACATTGAAGCTAAAGACATCTTCAAAGGTGAAACATAAATGACCAAACAATTGGAAGCAACAATAAACAAATGGGACTATATGAAACTAAGAAATTTCTGTACCTCAAAAGAAATGGTGATCAAGATACAAAGAAAGTCCATGGATTGGGACAGAATATTTACCCAGTACCCATCTAGTAAAGGGTTAATATTCAAGATGAATTAGGAACTCATAGAGCTTTACAAGAAAAATACCTAACCCCATCAAAAAATGGGAAGAAGAAATGAATAGACACTTTCTCAAAGAATAAATTCGAATGACAAAAAGGCATATGGAAATTTCTCTTCATCCCTAATCATAAGGATGATGCAAATCAAAGTAAAAATGACATATAATCTCACACCACAGAGACAGGCACATAACCAAAGAGCAAGAACAACCAGTGCTGACACTGATGTGGGAAGAAAGGGACGCTCATTCATTATTGGTGGGAATGCCAACTGTTCCAGCCTTTTTGGGGAAACAATACGGACATTCCTCCAATGACTGAAAATTGAATTCCCACTTGGCCTAACAGTCCTACTCCTGGGAATATACCCTGGGAGCCCAAAACTGCAGCAGATAGACCATCTGAATTCCATATTCATTGCAACACTCTTCACAATTAGCTGAAATATGGAAACAACTTGAGTGCCTGAAAACAGACCACTGGTTAAAGAAATTATTCCATCTGCACAATGGAATACTTTGCTGCTGTTAGGAAAAAATTAAATCATGAAAGTTGCTCATAAATAGACATGGAAAATATCATGAAATTAGTCAGAAGGAAAAGGACAGATATAAAATCACTGCATTCACCTGTGGTATAAAGAAATATAATATGACACTAAAATTTAAAGCCAGGTGAAACAGGGTCCAGGAGGCCTTGTCATTGGTAGGAATCTACGAAAAACAAGTGTATGGTAAGTGGAAGCTAGGAAGGGTACAGTTTGCCAGTAAATAGTTGAAAATAGTAATGCTACACTAAAACTGAGTATTGAAAGTAGGTAAAGGGACATACATGATAACTCTACATTGCTTGTATTTTAAACCACAGTGTGCAAAAGGAGAGAGAGAGAGAGAGAAGAAAAGTACATGCCATAGAGACAGGATGGGATTGGATGGTAGAAGAAAACTGAGGACATTGGTATTGGAAAATGTGGACTGATGGAGGGATGGGTGTTGGAATACTGTGTGGCTTAAACCCAATCATGAACAGTTTTGTAATATTCAAAGTCATGGTGATATAATAAAAAATCATTGAAATGAAAACTTCACTTGAGAGAGGAAGAGAAGTAAAGAAATTAAAATATATATGCAATTATAGTGAAAGAGTGATAAAAGTGGGAGATTTTTAAGTGACAAAGGTCAAACAAAAATATACTCTTTTTGAAGCAAATCACTAATGGGGGAAATGGTGATCATTAGTCTGAGAAGAGTCAAGTAAAGGCAGCAGGTAGATTCTCAGACCCATTGGAAACTTTTCTGGTTTAAAGATTTCATTATTAAAAACAAAATCTTAAAAAAGCCATTGAGTTAATAGACTTCATTTAGAAACCATCAACTAAAGTATCATCACCCAATAAATACACTGTTTTTAATTTTTGAGAAAAGGCAAAGTGAAAGTCTTTTATCTTTTTCATTTTTTAGTTCATTTATATATTGGGAATTTGTATGAACAGAAAGATGAAAATGTGGATTGGATTGGAGCTCTCTTTTGTAAGATATTGTACAAATCACATCATTATTATAAATACCATGCTACTGAATTTTGTATTTCCCAACTCATTAATTATTTTCTATCTACCAGTGAGTGAATAACAAAATGAATTAACTGACTTTCATTTTCAGTGCCCTTAATTATTACATTTTATTTTTATAAAGCAACCATCACTGTATCACTGTCTTCCTATATATCATCGATTTGCTAGAGTGGGCACCAGTAACATCTCAATACATCCTGTTACATGTGAGATAGCCCAAGGGCATCATCCCGCTCCAGGAACATATAGAGCCTCAAACCATTCCATCAGGTCATGGGAACGAGGTCTATAATTGTTACTGGTATTTGGCATGTCAAAAGCGACATGGGTAGCTTGCCAGGTTCTGCTGTGCGGGTGGGATACTCTAGTAGTCACCTCAAAACTCGAGCAATTATTTTTTTAAAATTTTTTTATTATACCACCGTGAAACATACAATTACAAAGGTGTTCATAATTGGTTCTTGGTAATACAGTATTCCAGCACCTATCCCTCCACCAGTGCCCCATTTCCACCACCAATGTACCCCTCCCCTCCCGCCCCCCAGGCCACCTCAATAGCAGGCACCCCAGTTTCCTCTCTTTCTCCCTCTATCTCTCTCTCTGTCTCTGCATCTCTCTCCCTCTTATTTTACACATTGTGGCTAGCCCTGCAGATATTTAGAGTTCATCACTTAAGTCTCTTTGTGTATATTCAGTGGTGAGTTTTAATCTGCCATTACCATTTCCCATATTTAGTAAAACACTGGTATCTATTTATATCCTATTAATGAATGCAGTCATTCTATATCTGTCCTTTTCCTTCTGACTAATTTCACTCAGCATGATAGTCTCCATGTCCATCCATTTGCAGGTAAATTTCATAATTTCATCTTTTCTGACAGCCGCATAGTATTCCATAGTGTAGATGAACCACAGTTTCTTTAGCCAGTCCTCTGTTCTCGGGCATTTAGGTTGTTTCCAGATTCTAGCTATAGTGAATAGCGCAGAGATGAATAAAGAAGTACAGATAGTGTTTCTGCTATGTGTTTTTCGGTCTCTAGGGTATATTCCCAGGAGTGCTATTGCTGGATCAAATGGGAGCTCAATATCTAGCTTTCGGAGGAATGCCCATATTGTTTTCCAAAAGGGCTGGACCAGTCGGCACTCCCACCAGCAGTGGATGAGAGTCCCTTTTTTCCCCACATCCATGCCAGCACCTGTTGTTCTTGCTGTTTTGGATGTGTGCCAGTCTCTGTGGGGTAAGATGGTACCTCATTGTTGTTTTGATTTGCATCTCCCTGATGATTAAAGATGAAGAGCACTTTTTCATATGCCTTTTGGCCATTCGAATTTCTTCTTTTTGGAAGCTTCTGTTCATTTCTTCTCCCCATTTTTTGATGGGGTTGGCTGTTTTCTTCTGTGGAGTGCTACCAGTGCCTGATATATCCTGGATATTAACCCCTTGTCAGATGGGTATTGGGTGAATATCCTTTCCCCACTCTGTGGATTGTCTTTGTATCTTGGTCACCGTTTCTTTTGAGGTGCAGAAGCTTTTCAATTTTATATAATCCCATTTGTTTATCATTGCTTCCATTTGCTTGGTCAGTGGTGTGTCGTCTTTAAAGATACTTTTCGTTTCGATGTCGTGAGCGTTTCTCCTATGTTTTCTTCGATGTACCTTATAGATTCATGTCTGATATCGAGATCTAGAATCCATTTTGATCTGACTTTTGTGCATGGCGTTAGAAGGAGGTCTAAGTTCACTTTTTACACGTAGCTGCCCAGTTTTCCCAGCACCATTTGTTGAAGAGGCTTTCTTTGCTCCACTTAATATTTTTTGCTCCTTTATCGAAGATTAAGTGGTTGTATATTTGTGAAAACTCGAGCAATTATTGATGAACCATGTGGTCGCAAAGGCGGTCATGCAAGGTGGGCTGTGATCAGCTCTTTTGCTGGGTGGAGCTCTGAGGAGAGGGGAGTCGGATGTGGAAAATGGCAGCCTCATGGTGTGGGGGTTTCTCTGGCTTCTTGTGAGGCTCTTCTGGGGTGGTGGGCCAGGGCCCTAGAACCTGCCATCTTTCCTGGATGCCTGGTGATCAGCTGGGGACAGGGATAGCAAGTAGCAGCCCCCGTGTGTGAGTCTCTGGATCGGCATACCTGGGCTGGCCTTGAAAAAGACTGCTGCAGGTGGGTCACTGATGAGCTGGGCTGTGATCATACAAGCAACCTTATCTATAAGTAAAAAGGATAGGGAATGTATGCTCTTTTCTTAAAAAAAGTAAAACTGTAAGTTGTTTACAGTCAGGCACTGATTCTTTCAGCAAACTACTTTTTTTCCCATCTAGGTGCTAAACAATGAAATGATTTAACATTTAACACCATTCTCTATTGATTAGCAGTAACTGATTAAAACTCTGTGTTATAGAAGATGCTTTTAGCCCAGCTGGATTGATTTTCAACATAACCTACCGTAGGTCTAGGAGGAAGAAGCTCCTATGCACAAAGGTGTGTTGCCTTCCCTCTCAAAGTTACTGTACTTCACTCAAAAGTTATTATTGTATATAGATAAGGGCTTGTTTCCGAGGACTAGTGGGGAATAACTCTAGTAAAAATGATAACTGTAATAATAATAGCATCTATTCGGACTTGGTCAGAAAATAATCAGAATTAACTCCAGGTATTTTAATAGCTAATTCAGATGGGAATTTATGCTGGAAATTGGTGGTCATTAACTTATGTAAAGACCAGGGAAAATTACCATCTAATCTCTTTGCTCCCAGTTTCCAGAGAACAAGGAAGTTTTGAAAGAACTTTTGAAAAATAATGGTACTGATTATACCTGCCTATAGTAATAATGAACATATGAAAATTAGTTGCAGAGTATTGGCCAGGGTTAGAACTCACATCTTACTCTTTATTCACCAGTCTTTCTACACCTCTGTATCACTTCTTGTTGAACTTGGGCATGTTGTTCTGGCATGTATAACATGTATAACAAAATTTTTTCATATCTTAATAGCTTTTACCTCTTGTGTTTAGGTTCTTTTTATCTTACCAAAAAATAATCCCTCTAGTATTAAGCACTGTATGGATCTTTGGAGTATACTGAGAGATCCTCTACTCTATGCCATTGGAAATATGTTAGTATGCATCTACATTTTGGGGAAAGGATGTAGTTTTGCTTATAAAATAATTTGGCTAAAAGAACTAATTTAATTTGAGATTGGCTATGATTTCTTGGCATTCACTTTACGGAGTTGGAAATTCCTGCAAAGTGAGAAATATTTAACCTTCAAATTGTTGTAAGTGTAATGAAATATTTAGGAATAGTAAACATGACAATTAACAAAGTTGGTTCAATGTTACATTTTGTAGATATTTAAACATTTATTAAATTCTGTTTTGCAGTTTCTTTTTTTTGGAGTTAATACATTTTCCTAATTGTGTCAGAGACTGCCTGTGCTTCCATAGTGCTAAATTGCAAAACTATAGTCCAATGCTATTCCAGTACTTGCTCCAGGAATCCCATGCAGTTTTAAAGGGCTTTACTTATCACAGGTTCCAATGTATAATCCAAGAGCAGGGAAAACCTCCGGACTCTGGGTTCCCAGCTAGGCCCCAGCCAGGTGTAGGCCCAAGATGGCTGCCACCATGTGTTGAGGCCCAACAGAGAATGGAGAGGAACGGAGAAGCAAAACACCAAGGGAAGCGAAATGGCAAAAGGGGGAAAAAGAGCTAGCTTCTTTCTTCTTGCAGCTTATTTTATAGCTAGAAATCCGCCCAAACACCCAGCCCAGCCCATTCCGGGCTGGGCTATCTAGAGATGAAAACAGGAAAATAGCTCTATAGATATGTAGCAACTTCAGGAGGCCATCTGGCTGTTTACAAGGACCCACAGCTAATTAAAAGCCTCCTAGCAGAGCTGGGAGAAGCTATAAGCTAAATGTAACTTCCCCTGGCAGGAAGGGTCAAATGCCCTCAGGTAATTTCTCCCAGCACCTCACCTAATATCTTGAGCCAAGATCTGCCTGGAATTCCCTTTATAGGGGTAGAGAAGGGGGTTTCTGAGATGGCATGTCTCTGTACCAAAGACTAATACTAATGCCAGTTAAATATTTCTCCAAGCCTTCACAAGAGTCTCATCTACTTCACGGTCGTTTTGTATTTTAGTTGCCTTTGAGTTATCAGGGAGCCATGCTTGCTTGCTTGGAGGCAAACAGCATTTCTCTCTGGTCTAATTACTTAGAGATCCAACATGGCCAGGCAAATATGCTGGTAAAATCTAGCTAGTCCTATGATTATTATGGTAGCATGAGAGAATATTTATACCAGCCAGTACAGAATACATGGTCAGATAAGACTGCCACATTTAGACTACCCCCCACCTATCTATGAAGTGACCTGGAGGAGGCAATCCAGGACAGAGGCAGAGACCTAGGCTTTTAGGTGTCCTGCAACAACCTTCCAATATTTCCTTTTGCCATTCCTTTCAATTTTGTCGGAGAAAAGGTTGATCTTTTCATTAAGTCATTCTTATTCACACCATCCACCTACCATAGAATGGACTTATCTTTTTTTTTGTAGAAAATAATGTTTGAGAGCTTTCATTCCTAAATATGTTTCATTCTCAAGACATGAATAGTTTGAATGTTGTTAGAGTTCATTTTTAGCACAGGTTTTTATGAATGTGGAATTCCTGATTAAAACATCATGAATTAATACAAATCTATTAGGTAGCTATTAAGTACCTTTCTACGCAAAACACTAAAGGGAAACAAAGCAACTCCAACTTTTTCTTTGAGTTTTGACCTTGGAGCTAAGAATAATAACTATCATATTTTACTTAACTTTCTCACCAGACCTAAATTACAGGTTTTCAAATGATTTTTTTAAAGTTCACTATCCAAAAGTATGTGAGTAAAAGAACACAGTACACTAATAATAAGTTCCATTGTAATAGGATTTAAAATATCAAAACAAACGTATATGTATTAATTTTGTTTGATTCATGCAGATTAAGTGTCTAAATAAAAGCTGCTAATGTCATCCCCACTTTACAGATAAAGAAACAAAGGTTTTAAGAGGCTATTGATTGGCAGAGTTAGATTTGGGGGTCAGTTTTCTAACCTGGCTTCACCCCTCTCACTACACACTTTGCCCTGGGTTGGTTCTACAATGTTAAATTGAAGGCAAAATGGTTATAAATGAGCAAGTTGGCTAATTCAGCAGTGAATGTAAATGAGAGTTATAAGATAAATGACATTTAGTGACATTAATTAACTGATTAAATTAAACCTGATATTTTAATCAGAATTTGTTTGTGCAATGTGCTAGATAAAATGAAACTTGTTTTAACCTAGTTACTTTAAAAATTCCAGTTACCATAACAACTTCTTGTGATTTCAATTAAAGGTGGTCTTTTCTTTATATTATTTTTAGAACTTTAGTTGCCATAACAACCAGATGCCTTGCATTTGATCAGTTAAATTATTCCCAAAGAGTTAAAATATGGTGTTCTCTTGGAAACAATCAAAATATGATAAGTGATGTGTCAGGAATTAATGCCCAAATGGCGACGCAAACTCAATTTTTCAAGGAGCTCACATGTGAAATAAACGACCAATGAATCTTCCTTTGTATGTTGGGCTTATGATGTTTCTCAGTTACAGAAATCAAAAAGAGATGATTTATCAATTGGAGGGAAGTGGAGATGTCAGGTTCTAGGGTAATATGAATTGTCAGAGCTACAAAGAGAAATGATGTAAATGATAAATTCATTTTCACTGGGTTTGGGGCTTTGCAGGAAATGATATTACCAGAGCTTTACTCAAGCTGGGAATGGGGAGAGGCATTTGACTGTATAAAACAATAGATTACATCTGAAAAGAGCCCTGCCTTTCTGTGTTCATTTCCTCCCCCTTCCTTCTCTTATGTAGGAAAATTCTTAAAGGAGTCTTCTCCAGTCTTAAGAAATTGGTTACCTGTTATCAATGAGAAGAGTCACTGCATATTAATTAGCTCTGCAATTAGTAATTGAGAACAAAAGAGTTCAGAAATAAGAGAATGGCAAAAGCAGGGTATGAAGAGGGGCTGGAGCTGGCTGTAGTTATAGGATTTAGCTGGGTTGACCTACAGAAGAGGGTAGAAAATAAGAGTGCAGCATAGTGTAGGAAAAACAGTCACATCTATTCATGTGCTCCGGTAAGATACAAAACTGGTTGCAGTTGAAAATGCTGATGGCTCTTATTGTGGAAATACTCCTGACATATCGGACCCACAGGCATGCCAAGGTAATATCAGAGAAATTCCCTTGCTCTGGGAATCAGAATCCTTGCCTGTTTGAGGTAAATTGGCCCCTTCTGTGCAGATGACTTACTTTATTTGATGGCTGCCTTTCCATTGAGATTCTAAAAGACAAAAAAAAAATTTGGCTGTTCTTGAAGGAAAGGCCAAGTTGCCCCTAAATGACAGATAAAGATGGCCTTTCCCTGTTCTTCCATAGCTGACCATAATATGTGAAGGAAAGGGCTGCCTTTTTGTCCACAGCAGTGGCAAAAATCTTAGACTGAGGGGAGGAGTGTCAACTGTGGATTCTGGGTTTAATTATACTCCTCTTCCTTAATGAGCTTTCATGGGGAGGAAAAAGGAGGAGGTGGGGGATCCGTGTGTGTGCTCTTGTGGCTGGGGGTTATTTAATTAAAAAACAATAAAGCTGCCAGCTGCAGCTGGCAAAGAATCTGGAACCCTCCTCATCTTCCCCACTCCAAGCCAGCTGGACACAGAGGCTAACAATCTGGAACCCTCCTTATCCTTCCCTCTCCGAAGCCAGCCGGGACATGGCACACAGTGCAGGGAGGTCTCTCTAACATGCTTTATACCTATATTTCTCTTCAAACTCCTCATGAGACCACCTCTCTGTCTTTCTTCCTAACTTGTCTTTAATAAGCGTAAGTGTTAGATTGTTAGTTAAAGACTGCTTCAAAGCCAAAGTGTAAAGAAAAAAAGAAAAGGTACAGAAATCCTATCTTTGCCCTTTCCTAGGTATATTTATTGGGAAGCAGAACAATCAGAGCGGCTGGAAAGGCATTACAATGCTGGACTTGCACGAGACTGGCCAGGCATCAATCTCCAACACCCAATATTCCTCCCTCCACCAGCCCACTGCGAGGAATTCCATGAGTGTGGAGCCATGTGTAGGGTGTAAGCCCCGAGCACTGCCAGGTGCCAGCCCCAACAAATGAAAAAAGCAATATCATGCTTCTGGAGTTTGGTCTCAGGGAGACTGAGCAGAAGCTTGTATTCTTCAGCTCCTGGCCCCTCTGTGAATCCTGACTATGGGTCTCCCCAGCTTTGGAGGTGGGGGACATGTCTGCTAATGCTTGGGAGGCCCCAATCCAAGCTCTCAAGACTTTTGCTCACTTTTAATAATCACCAGAGGGACTTATTTAAAATTTCATATATATATATATATATATATATATATATTCCCTCTGGAGATTATGAATAAATTTATCCCCAAATCTGTAGTTTTAATAAATGCCTTAGTTGATTTTCTCAACCAGGAGAATTTGAGAAATCCTCCTGTCTTCACCTGCTCTCACTGGGGAACCAGAGCAAGAACTGGTGAGGAGGAGAAAGAAGGGCTCTTGGATCAGGGGAAGATTTGGCCTTTGATATATTTTGCAGTTACCAGCAAAGGACCAAAGCCCCATTATAATGTTCAATGACCCTTAGTGGACGCTACCATCTCCTTGCACCTCTTCCTCATCTAGCAGGTGGAAGGTATATCAAATCACCATTCTGTTTCTGGCATGCTAGCTCACTGTACTACTTGATAGCATTTATTTTTTTTAATTTGGGGGTTTATTTAGGGGGCTGGGGTACACCCTGCTCTACTCTGGGCTTACCCCTGACTGTGCTCAGGGAATTATTCCTAGCCAGTTCAGGGACCATATGGGGTGCTATAAATTGAACCCCTACCCCACTGCATTTAGAGATTGCATTAGTTAAAGGAGTTTTCCCTACTCTTTTGTTGTTTTTGTGATGATGAGGCACGTTGCACTTGATGACAGTTGCTGGAGTTTGCACATTCAGGGTGGTGCCGGTAGAGGATCCCAAAGAGCACTGCTGGAGCCCAGGATCAAACTCAGAATCTCAGTGGCCTCACTCTCTTAAGGCAGGTACTAAGCTACTGAGCTGTGTCTCAAGCCTCTGACAACATTTAATCCCAGCAGAGGTTGGAAGGATTGTAGTAAATGGACACACTACTGCTGTACATAAATCAGGAGGTGCCACCTACTCAGTCATGTTTACGGAAAGTCTTCAGCTTTCAACCCTATGCAGGTGACAACAAGCCATTTTTGGTTAGCATTGAAATACCATTCTGGGAAACCAATCTGTCCCAGACACACCAGGCCGCTAGTAACTGTAACGCAGTAAACTGGACACTAGCTCACACCAGGAAGGGTTTCTTGAGGTTCTTTCAACTTGTTTATTTTGTTTATTTGCTAGCCCAGGAATACCAGGATCTTCACCCAAGATTTATGCATCTAAGAACTCAGGCTCCCCAGAACCCCTTCCTCAGTATTTATTTCCTTCAACAGCACAAATGAGTAGGTTAAAGAGGCAACTTATTCTCTTTACAATTTCTAATCACCTAGTTCTCCTGCCAGTATTTTCACATGTCTGAAAGCCCTGTATTTTCCAAATGAAGATTCTCATGTGACTTTCGAATGCCCTTTTAAGTCCACCAAGTAAGCTGGCCTGGGATTAAATCATTTTAGTAATTACACTTTATTTTGCATTTCTAATGTACAATTTGCATGCCAATTGCTTATGCCTCAGTCACATTGGGTCTGATCTGATCCATATTTATTGGGGAGGGGTAGGGAAGCTCTAATAGCAAAATACAGCAGGCTCTCTAGTCAGAAAAGCTGACTCCAAATCCTGGCTGTGACATTTACATGCTCTGCAACTTCAGATCAATCTGTTCTGTCATCTGAAAAATGGAGGTGCTGTTAGAGGTTCAGGTGTTGTTGGCCCATCCCCCATTCACACAGCTCAATCCCAACCCAGAAATCTCAGAAATATAACCATCTTTGACAAAAGGCTTTTTGCAGATGCTGTGGGTTAAACAGAGGGCATGCCATAGCTCAGAACCCCAATCCAATACAATTAGTGTCCTTATAAAGCTGGACTTTGGAGCAAGACACAGACCAGGCTAACATCTGAGCCTTGAACTTCCAGCCTCCAGAGCAGAGACACAATGTACTTCTGTGGTTGAAGCCCCTGATTGTAGTACTTAGATCTTGCAACATTAGCAAATAAATACAAATGGAAACATATATTCAGAAGACTCTTATGAAGATCATATATAATTGTTTATAGGAAGTACTTAGTGCATAGGCATTAGTAATGCACAGTAGTTAAAATAACAGGGCCGGAGCAATAGTCCAGCAGATAGGGTGTTTGCCTTGCAAGCTGCCCGCCGGTGCCGGCCCGGGTTCAGTCCCTGGCATCCCATACCGTCCCCGAGCACCACCAGGAGTAATTCCTGAGTGCAGAGCCAGGAGAAACCCAAAAAAAAAAAAAAAAAAAAAAACAGATAATGGTGGTATGCCAGGAAACAGCACAATTGAATTGCAGTGTCCAATTTAATTGGACTAAAAATTCAATGTCCTGATTTATTATAATGTATAGGAAAATTGCAAATCACCTCTACCTCAAGTCTATTTGATCCTAACCTATAAAATGGACACAGTAATGTGAACTTCATAGAGTTTGATGATATTAGATTTTTAAAAATACACCAGTTGTTCACAATAATCTGCTATTTAGAATACATTTTTTTTAGAAAATGGTAAATAACAAAGGTGGGCAAATCTCTGGTTTTAGATTACAGAAACATAGAAGAGAGAAGACAGAGTAGGGAAGCAAGGAGAGGGGCCGAAGTAGCACAGGCACAAAAGAGTGAGAGGTCTTGAATCTCTGTGGAGTAGCAGTAAAGTATCTGCGTATATCTACATAACTAGATGCAATACCTCCATAATCATGGGACCCAAAAGTACTATAATTAAATATCTAAAAAAGTCAGGGAATCATGATGGGGTAGGTAGTGCAGGGCTGTTGTCTGGGGTAAGCAGAGAAGAGGAATAGAGGCATTGGGTGGAGGAAAAGGAGATGAGAACACTGTATGCTTAAAAACTTAGTGTGAACAACTACTTAAGTCAAAGTGTCTAAAGAAAAGTGGAAAACTTAAAAGGTATGTATACAATTTTCTATGCAAAAATATTTGTATAAAAGCTAATGGAAATAAATAAATTCAATATATGGGAACAAAGCAATAGAATAATGGGTAGGGCATTTGCTTTACATGCGGTTCACACAAGTTTGATCCCTGCGTCCTAATATGGTCATCCGAGAACTGCCAGAGTAGTTCCTGGGTGCAGTACCAGGAGTAACCCCTTAGAATTACTAGATGTGACCCCCCAAAAGACAATAAAACAAAAAAATGTCTTGATCAGTTTCTTATCAGAGGACCTCTCAGGTTTTATCCTTTTTAGTGCTGAAGGCAAAATTTGAAGGCTCTCTTTAGCAGTTTTTTCTCACCTGTATCTTGTTGGCCCCTCTTCTGGGACCACAAGTGATGACAGTTCATAGATGAGCAGGTGGTGTTGCCAACTCCTGTAAATTAGGGTTAGATAGAACTGCACAGGTTACCCTTTTTCTTTTTTTGGAGGATCTTGTTTTGCTTTGAGGGACATATCCACAATGCTTAGAAGTCAGGTCTTTCTCCTGGTTCTGTGCTCAGGGATGGCAGTGCTTAGGGGACATGAAGGGTGCTGGAGTTAGCTATGTGGAAACCAGCACCTTACCTGATGTGCTATCTCTTCAGCTCCAAGATTACCTCTTCACTTTTTAAAAAATTTTTATTATACCACCGTGAGACATACAATTACAAAGGTGTTCATGATTGGTTCTTGGTAATACAGTATTCCAGCACCCATCCCCTCCACCAGTGCCCCATTTCCACCACCAATGTTCCTCACCCCCTCCCTCCCGCCACCCCCAGGCTGCCTCAATAGCAGGTAGCCCATTTCCTCTTTTTCCTCTCTCTCTGTCTCTGCATCTCTCTCCCTCTTCTTTTACACATTATGGCTAGCCCTGCAGATATTTAGAGTTTATCACTTAAGTCTCTTTGTGTATATCCAATGGTGAGTTTTAATCTGCCATTTTTATTTCCCACACTTAGTAAAACACTGGTATCTATTTATATCCTATTAATGAATTCAGTCATTCTATATCTGTCCTTTTCCTTCTAATTTCACTCAGCATGATAGTCTCCATGTCCATCCATTTGCAGGTAAATTTCATAATTTCATCTTTTCTGACAGCTGCATAGTATTCCATAGTGTAGATGAACCACAGTTTCCTTAGCCAGTCCTCTGTTCTCGGGCATTTAGGTTGTTTCCAGATTCTAGCTATTGTGAATAGTGCAGAGATGAATAAAGAATTACAGATAGTGTTTCTGCTATGTGTTTTTCGGTCTCTCAGGTATATTCCCAGGAGTGCTATTGCTGGATCAAATGGGAGTTCAATATCTAGTTTTAAGAGGAATGCCCATATTGTTTTCCAAAAAGGGTTGGACCAGTCGGCACTCCCACCAACAGTGGATGAGAGTCCCTTTTTCCCCACATCCATGCCATCACCAGTTGTTCTTGCTGTTTTGGATGTGTGCCAGTCTCTGTGCTGTGAGATGGTACCTCATTGTTGTTTTGATTTGCATACCCCTTCACTTTCTTATTCTCTGTCACTCTCTGTGTCCACATTTGCCATTAGAGCAAAAGTTTCTTACGTATTTTCTGGAGTATCAAAAAGTGATGAGTCCAATAAATTCCCTTTTTATCTTTTTTGGAAGAAGCAAATTTTGCATTCATAAATATCCATGTAGGCTATTATTTTTATAGAATAAATATTTCTGTTGTTATACTTCAATAGACTAATAAATGTATTATACTATGAACCTCATCCTCCTTTTCCCTGTAATGTTGAAGAAACTAATAGTTGAATGTCAGTTATTTTGTGTAGCATTTACTGCTAAGAGGCATGATTTGAAAATCACAGATTTAGGTCACTTGACCCAATGAAGTCTATGATTGCATTCATATATGACTGTTCTCAGGATTAAGTATATGATATTGCTAATGAATATTAGCTCCAAATGAATATCTAAGGTTGTAAAATATGAATGCACTTTGACCTAGTAAATCTACTTAGAGAAATTTATCTGAGTCTAATGACACAAAAATTTGTTTACTAAGAAAATTCAGTAAAGAATACAATATATATATACTTAGAGAAATAATAATTATCAGTAATAGTGAATTGGTTCAATAAAGTACAGTTTTATCTTGTTATATATTAATCATTAATAATGGAAATATATATTTCTACCAATTGACATGAAAATTGGTTAAATGGAGTAATTTACGTGATGGTATGTAAAGTATTCCATTTATCAGCTAAATGTTGAGATGTGCTGGAGATACTGCCTGTGAGAGAGAAAAGATGTAAACAGAAAAGAAAGGACATATACTAACACCTAAAATATAAAACAGTGATCATTTCTGAGTAGAAATAGTATGATGTTTTATTTTGTATTTCTCTTTTTATTTTTGAATATGCATTATCTTTATAATCATAAAATAAAAAAAATCATTATTAGTTCAGAAACCCTAAAAGGAATTTGTTTTTTAAATCAAAGAAATCAACAGGGTGCAGCATTGTCCAGAATAAGTTTTGAAGTACATAACAATGATTCTTGAAATTAAGGGCTCTCCTTATGAAAGAAGACTAGAAATATCTTTCTGTTCTCTATTTTCCTCTCTCAGGATACCAAAGAAAATAAGCAGCATCAGCAAATAATTAGCAAAGTTTATTTTGATCATTAACCATTATTTTTTATTTCACCTCTTAATAATATCCCTGAAATTTTAGTGCCCTCGGAAGCACATTTGATAGGAAATGCCATTCCAATATAAAACTGTCATATTCTGTCTCACAATTTTAGTGATAGAAAAGACTTTTTGTTTCTTTTCCCACCATGCATTCTTAATTTTTCCCTTTCCCTGTATCAATTGGATTTTTCCTTTGTAAAATCTTCCCTACTTACCAATGCCTATGTAAATTGAATTAGGGTAGTGTATGTCAGTCAACATGACATCATTATTTTTAACCATAATGGATTAGAGATGAATACTAACCCAAAACATAGAATGGCATTTCCTTAACCACACTGAGTTTTACAGATTAGTCCAATTGATTTGGAAATTAGGATATTTGTTAATTGACTGTGGTAAATGTTGTGCTGGCAATCCCTAGATGTAGAAAATAATAAAAGGTACCTTCTGTTAGCAGTGCTACCTTCTGTTAGCACTGAGTTCTGTGAATGAACTGTGGTCTCTGAGTGGGACTCAGCATTCCGGAACCAACTTGGAACTATGAGGAGGGAAGTCATCTTAGGACGCAGTCACCAAAATATAGAGCTAGACCCTTGGTTAAATTGTATCTGCAGTTGGTCAAACATAACAAACAAGTGTCCTTTCAATTTGTGCTTATTTTGCTATTTGATCTGATAATGTTCTTAATTAGAAGACACAAGAAGAATCTCAAAAAAAAATAAACAACTAAGAGGAATAGAGAAAGTTAATTCAGTACTTTATAAAGAAAGTGCTGGAACACTGTATGACTGAAACCCAGTCATGAACAGCTTTATACTTGTCTGTCTCACGGTGATATAATAAATATTTTTTTTAAAAAATGAATAAAAAGTCTATATAGTTATAATTAATATCTAATTCATCTGATTTGGTGAACATACTTTTAAATTAGGCACATATCACATTTTATGCATTTAATATTCATTTCTAGCCGTTTTCAACGTCTGAACGCAACAACTTGTCAGAGTTCCACTCAAGAGAGAAGCCGATCTCCAGCCTGCTGGTCAGAGCCCCACCCTAAAAGAGAAGCCTATTTCAAGCCCAGGTATGCTGGTCTTGGTGGCTAAAGTGACCAGGCTTCTGTAGAGATGGAACTGGGGTCCCTTTCTCCAACCTTTGCCCCATCTGGGAGTCCAGTGGACCTGCCCACAAACTGCTCCCAGGCTGTTGGCAGTAAACCAGAGACACAGATACACAGGACAGAGCTGCTCCCATTCTCCCTGTTGCACATGGCCCTGCGGTACATCAAAAAAATGCATCAGTTTTAGACTGTTTTAGAATATATATATACACAGTTCACAGGGAGCTAGAAAAAGAAGGAAGTATACCAGTGTGTTGCCACTGGTTCTCTCTCTTACATTTTTATGGATTATCAGAATCCCACATCCTCAAGTTAAAACTGCACTGACAGATAGCAATGACTGGTGACTATCTTGCTACTTTTTTCCTGTGACATTTCCTGTGAAAGTGCTAGTGAATTACAGCATAATATTCATAAGAAAAAATTTCCATGTTGTCATGTCTCTTCCTATCAAAATGTTTCCTCTACTGTTTTCTGGGCTGTTGTAGAATTGATGCCATGGAGTTTTCTGAAAGTGCCAACAGACTAATAGGAAATGGAAGATTCAAAGGGGCATTCTAGCATTCTTGGCTTAGATTTCTCTCCAACAACTGCTATTTCATCAGTCAAGTGACATCTGCCTCAAATTTTGCCATAAAATAATTAGGAATAACTTTCCTGAGAATGTAATTGGAAATATCAATGCTGGCACTCCAACCCCATTTTGAGCATGATAAAAGTTTTCCTTAAAAAAATCCATGTTGTAACTATAAACCATGTCCCAAGAGGCCTGAAAGCCCATCTGCTAGTTTAGTTTATAATTTCTGTCTACAAATGGATCTTGTGTGTACATAAGCATGGTTAAATACAAAAGACTGGTTAAGCTCTACACTAGCAAAATCAATTAAAATTAATAAAGGTCTATTTGGATACAAGTCATAGTAGGGGATAAAGAGAGCCAGACAGATATAAGAATAATTCATTCTTGATGAAATTAAAACCTGTTTGTAGATGAAAAACTTTGTTACTGTTCTTAAAAATTAAGTCTTTTAATAATTTGTTTGTGACAGGTGCCAGACAATCTGGAATATGTGCTGTATTCTTGTTTGTTTATTTTGAGTGATACACCTGGCAGTAATCAGAGGTTACTCTGGACTTTGAACTCAAGGATCACTCCTGCCAGGGCTTTGGGACCTTATGGGATGCTGGCATTGAACCCGAGTTAGCCATGTGAAAGGCAAGCACCCTCCCCACTGTATTAAGCCAGCATGTGCTATATTCTTTTTTTAAATTTTTTTTATTTTTAAAATTACAAAGATATACAATTAAAAAGTTCATATTTGGGTTTTGGTCAAACAGTGTTGCTCTGCATAGCATGTGCTATATTCTTAAGTGCAGGCATACACTACCAATTCCCCACTATATACTGGAGTGATAGCTCATTCCTTCTCCACGAGCTTCATTTAGAGACAGAATTTAAATATCACCTCTATAAAACTGGTGGTCACCCAAGATCAGATTTTTCAATCTTGTCACTATTGATATTGGGATGAGATGATTTGTAAGATGTTTACAGCTTCCCATGTTCCTATGCACTGCATGATAGCAGCTTCCTCCCAGGTGTGGCAACCAAAATTATTGTTAGATATTGTGGGTATATCATTGCATTATTCTTATTAAGGATTATCAGTAAGATTATCCTTATTCTAACTGCTTTGTGCTATTTGAATTTAGTTAAACTGGGAGCTAATTCCATCTATAATTCCTTTTCTTATGTAGTTCCATGTTAGTATTGAACACAAATAATATCTGTTTCAGATTTGGGAGGGAGTGAAGTTGTGTGGTAATGTTATGTAGTTCATTGCAGAGCAGAAGACACTGTGGAAACCTATGAGTACTGTCCTGGTTCTTCTGGCTGATCTTGTTGACATGAGTACCTAGACCTGATATTCCTCCAGCATCTTCCATCTCTTTTCCTTTTTACTTCCTTGAGTTCTATGTCCAGTGGCACCATCTGTCCTTCCTAATTGCTAGTCTAGTTGATAGATCATTATTTCAGACTCAAAACTGTCAAAGGCAGCAGCCTACAGAAAGAGCTTCTCCAGCTTCCTCAGTTGAAGAAGATCTAATTCCTACAATAAAGTTTTTGTTCTGAGTCCTCACAACAATTTTGCTTCTCTGATTAAATTCCATGTTATATGCTTTTAAGTGGGGGATTTGGGGCTACAGTGACATTTAGAAAGAGAGCTGGGCTACTTCCCAACATTCCCCATACTCTAGTTTAATTAGTCTAAGCTAAACTGGGTGGTTCTTCCCCATTGCCAATGATTGGTTCAGAGATGGGCAGAAATAAGTCCATTTCAGTCAACTAGAAGCCAAGAAAGATTTGTTTAGATTCTGGAAATAAAAAAGTCATTCCATCTCATCCAAGTAGAAATAAACACAAAAGTATGCTCGACCAGTTGCTGCTGGCAGACATCATGTGACCATGTGGCAAACCAGCTTTAGGAGAAAGCTGATTCCATTGACAACAAAGAGGAAAAACAAAAAAAGTTAGGTCTGAAAATTTCTTTGAGCTAAGGAATCAATAAACCCTGAAGCCTTCCCCTCCTTCTACACTTCTTTTTGCAGCAGATAATAAATTGTCCTAATGTCTAAGCCTGGAGCTGTCATATTCTTTTTTCTTTATCTTTTTTAATAAATTATTTTATTATACCACCTTTAGATAAACAATTACAAGATATTCATGTTTGAGTTTTTGTTCTACAGTGTTCTAACACCCATCCCTCCACCCTTGCCCATTTCCCATCACCAATGTCTCCACTTCCGTCCTCCACCCCAGCCTGCCTCCATGGCAGGTTCTTTATCTCCTTTCTCTCTCTCTCTCACTCTCTCTCTCCTCTATCTCTCTCTTCTCGCTTCCCTTTCTTACACATTGTGGATTGTAGTATATTATAGGACATGATTGGTTCCACTAGTTTGATGTACCGTGCAGTCCCTTGCAGCTGCACTATTTGATGAAAGCTAGATGGCAGCTCTCCCCAGTGCTGCATCTGAGTTTCGACATGATATGATTGGTCGCCCTGGGATAGTTCATGGGCAGGGCCACTGGACCTGTGGGGCAAGTCAGAGAGGGAAGGGGGACCCCAGCTCCATCACATGAATGCCCGGTGACTTCCGCCTCTGAGAGCCACCTACTTGGACTTGAACTCGGCTGCTCTGTTAATCTGGTCTTGAGATAAGCATCTCTCCTGGGTGGGCTCCGATGTGCTGTGGTGTCGGACAGTGAAAATGGTGGCTATTATGGTGAGCGAGTCTCATCCGGCTGCTTCTGAGGCCCCACAGTGGTGATGGGCCAACACCCAAAATCCGTCTTTCCTCCTGGGAGTCTCATAGTCAGCTGAGCTAGGAGAGAGGTGGATGGCAGCTCTCCCCAGTGCATCTGAGTCTCTGCATGATATGGCGGACACCCTAGGGCAGTTCGTGGGCTGGGCCACCAGGCCTCCAGGATGAGTCAGAGAGGGAAAGGGGACCCCAGCTCCATCTCACGAATGCCCTGTGACTTCCGCTTTGGAGCTGTTGTATTCTTAAAGTGTTTTTGAATCTGGTGTAGATCTTGGATGCAAATAAGTCTGCCATTGTGACCAAAGTGATAGTACAGCAGGTGAGTACAGCAGGTACTTACCTTCCTTGCAGTCAACCTAGGTTTGGTCCCTGGCACCACATATGGTCCCTCAAACCCTGCCAGGAGTGATCCCTGAGCACAGAGCTAGGAGTAAGACCTATGCACAGTCAGCTATGACCCCGAATATATATAATATAAATATCAGAAATAAATTCTATATATACCAACTGAAACCCAGGGGGTAGAAATTAAATATGTGTCTACTGTTTTCACTATTTCAGAACCCTAAATTTGAATAATGTTTGTTATTTGGCTGCTTCTGTCAGCTTCAGTGGGGTCTTTATTGCCTATTTCTCTAACGATAATTTTTTTTAATTTTAATTAAAAGCGAAGGACAGATAGAATTTGGCAACATCATTTCCAGGAAGTGGGCTTGTGTGGTTCTTAATTCCATCAAGACTGAGACTTTTCTGCTGGAACTTCTCCAATTATAATCAACACCTAGCAGACAAGTGACAAGCAGTCCAAGGCCCCCAAACTCTCAGCAGGAAACAGGAAGTATTAGAGGCAGCACATTAAATCTCAACTGGAGTATCAGTGCATTCTCTTTTTATCTGTCTTTGTGCATTCAAAGCTTTTATTTATCCACTTCCTATTATTTGGATGCTCAATCGATAGGAGTAGTGGAATTCAAAGAAGAGTCAAGAAGAGGCCTTTGGATCTCCTGTCACACTTCTCAAAGCCTCATTGTCTTATTAATAAAACAGGATGAGCACATCCATTGTTATGATAGAAACTCAGCAGATACTGTTTTCCTTGATTCTTCTTCACCTTCTTATTGCATTAGCTCCCCTTTCTGACCCTCTGTCTCCCTCGCCTTAGTATTCATCTAGACCCTTCAGCTATGCTAGATAGCTTGTTCTACCTTCAATTGATTGCCTTGCTGTTAGCACTCATAATAGGGTGTCTATTCAGGTTTAAAACCAGTCTGGTTTTGTAAATAGAGAAAGGCACACAACTCACAGGGCCAGAGTAGTATAATTTGGGGTAAGAAATGCAGCTATCAGAAAAACTTGCAGTTTTGTACTAGAAGGGTATTTACCACATGTCAAGCCTGATACAAAACACCTAAGCCTAATATTTCCACCCTGGTCACACAACTGATCACCAATTTCTCTTGGACACAAATAGTTTAAAAGAAGTATAGCTTGCATATGGCAGGAGACCAACATCCCTGAGCTTAATCCTGCTCTACTGTTGATTAACTATGTGACCACAGATAAGCCATTTCAGCTCAGTTTCCTCAAGAACCTAATCGGGGATTATCTCACATCTTCTCACATCCAACATCATTTGAGGATGTAGATGGAAAGAGTGCATTGTGAAAAGTTCCCTACTGTGGTCTTCTTGAAACTCTGAGACTCTTTGGTTGCATAATCCCCTCAAATCTTTTTTCCTAAAAAACCAAACAATATTGATGCTAGCCCACATTACTTGGGTATAACCCATATTTGATTAATTATCATTATATGATTTGAAATTGGCCCTCTTTCATTTGAACTAACTTGCTATTAGAAAAACTATGTATATATTATCCTAATAGCAAGTTATTTATTTATATACAAATATTTACATTTTATTTATACTTTTTAGTTCATGAACAAAATTTAGAACTATATAGGTATATAATTAAAAATGTGCTATAAGAAAGAAGATTCATTAAGAATATTTCTATAGAGAAGCCAATTGTTTGGGAATTAAAATTCATTCCGCCACTTGTGAAAATAAATGAAAAGGGAAAAAGAGACAGAGAGTGAGACAGAAATATATTTACAGATGAGAAGAATAAATGTTTTTGTTGCATGCATGATGCAGAGGGTGTCACACATACTAAATTATGACATAAGTGTTGGGGAATGACTGCAGCTGTTGCCTTTGTAAAGTGACACTGAATCTCACCCCCATCCCCAATAAACACAGTAACATGTCCAAGTCATTACACACAATGAGGACAGTTTAATCCCATGCCACGTGAGCTCTCTGCCAAATGTGGCCATATCTTAGCAGCAGGATCAAGTCAGGAATATTCACATCCTTAGAAAAGAAATCCCTGTGTAAAACTCTGAAATTCCCCTTAACTAGAGCAAGTGTGCGAATCATCTGATGAACAAGAAAATTCCTTGATGATTTGCCAAGTAAGAGCACAGGGCTAAAATTCCATATGTTGCCCCCATTTACATGGGAATAATAAGTACTAGTGAGAAAAGATTGACTTTGATAAATGTAAGTGGACTCTGCAAGACTCTAGTCATTCATTTATGCATTCATTTGTTGCACAAATGTAACTTGAACACTTGTGCAAGACTCTGAGCCAGAAATACAATGCTAAGCTTTGAAGGGGAGGTAAACAGGAAGAAATAACAAAATAATTAATTCACTGTAAATTATGATAAATGTTCTAAGAAAGAGTTGGTTCTTTGAGTGGAAATTACACTAAAGATTATATTTTCTCCTAAGACCAGGTTGAATTGTATAAGCTTTCAGTCACTCTGAAGCTACATTGAATAACAAGAGACTTGGGAATTGGTACATAGATAGCTAGAAGTGCATTGAGGGTTTAAAAAATTATTTTTTGACATTTTATTTGATACATGTTTCTGTCATTGGATATTTAGAATTCAGCAGTGAATCCATCAGCACAATCTTCTCAGCTAGTGATATGTACTAAAAGGTAATTGTAGATATGGAGAACCATCCCCTACCATAAAAATATACTATTCTATTAACTGAGTTGATTTGTATGACAAACAATATTGTGAGTGTTGGACCCAGTCTTTCTGGGTTCAAGTTTACTTCTACAGCTCACTAAATATAGTTTTCAACTAAAATGGCAATAACAACTATGACTTTTGTCATTGGGTCATTGTGAAGAATAGATAGTTAAATATACTTAGCACTTCAAATAGCACCCAGGTTATCCTAAATTTTGTGAATATTACAAACTTACTATCCCCCCCCCCCTCCCTCCCCCCCTTCCATTTCTTCCTTCGCCGGGTACCTCCGCCGGGGGTCCTCCCCGCCCGGGGCGGGTCCCCCCCCCCCCCCCCCCCCAGCCCCCCCCCCACCCACCCCCCCCCCCTCCCCCCCCCCCCCCCGCATTTCTTCCACATTTGAAGAGAAGGTTAGGACCCCACAATGTAACTAAAGTATCACTTATATCACTTGTCTTCCTATTGTTCATCTATTTGCTCCCATGGGCACCAGTAACATCTCCATACATCCCGTCACATGCTAGTGTAGCCCAAAGGCATCTACTTGCTCGAGGAACATAACAAGCCTCAAATAATTCCTTCAGGTCATGGCAATGAGGTCTATAATTGTTACTGGGTTTTGGCACATCAAATACGACACAGGTAGCTTGCCAGGCTCTGCCGTGCAGGTAGGATACTCTTGTAGTAGCCTCTCATCTCAAACATTTATTGATGAAATGATGGGGAAAGACTGGCTTTCTGATGGGTGGAGCTCTGACGAGCTGTGGAGTCCAAATGTTAAGAATGGCAGCCCTCCTGGTGTGGGGATTCCTCTGACTTCTTGTGAGGCTCTGCTGGGATGGCGATCCAGGGCTAGAACCTGCCTTCCCTCCTGTGTTCCTCATGATCAACTGGGCACAGTGAGAGGCGGTCGCAGATCTGTCCTGAGTAACTGAGTCTCTGGATCAGTCATACCTGGGCTTGAAACAGACTGCTATAGTGTGGGACTCTGACGAGCAGGACTTGTGATCAGCTCTTCTGCTGGGTAGAGCTCTGATGAGCTGTGGACTCCGGATTTTGTAAGTGGCAGGTCTCATGGTGTGGGGGTTACTCTGGCTAAAGTATTATGCCCTAACTAGACTTTGACTACTCTGTTATCTGTAATCATTCACATTTGGGTGCTTTTCTAACATCAGTCCTGTATTTTACATTTCTTCCAAACGAAAATGAAAATCTCTTGACTATCTAGAACACTCTAAATTGTTTTTATTTCAGCAACAAAAATATCCAGGGATTGCTTTGCTAAACAGACTATCCTCTCTGACCAGAAGTCACACAAAGGAGGAGTTGCTCACTACCTTCATAACTGCCATTGTATTGTTTAAGAATAAAAATCAGGTAGAAAACCATTACACTTAACTCCCATAAACCTCATCCTTTTTTTCTTTTAGTCATGTGGCTACCTCCCTCCAAAGAAGAGAAACCATTAAGGGCACAGTTAGAGCTTTCAGCTACATACATATATATATATATATATATATATATATATATATATATATATATATATATTTGTCCTAAAAGCTTCTCAGACCAGAAATGAAAGAAAAGTCCTAAATGTTTGAGAGGTGGTGGATTATTTAGCCCTTGAATGTAATTTATCATGGAAAGTTAAGGACATCTTCGACTTCTTAAATGCAGATCAGGCTTTGAGTAGGTAGAGGGTAGTGAAATTTTTGCTGAGTTTTGATCATTTGTATATTTCCCAGTTTCTCCACACAAGCAGACTGTGAATGAAAACAACTCTAAAGATGTGTAAGCTCTGTGGTTAATTGTGTATGCAGTAAATACAATTTACTCCTGAAGAAACAGTTTGCTGTTTATTCACTGGGAAAAAAAACTCAGCTTGATAACATTGACAGAACAGGAATATTGTGGAACAGGTTTGAGAAAAATCTCATTTTAAATGCTTTTGTAGGAGAGCATCTAATGCAATCCTGTTTTTCTTCCTATTGTTAAATCTTCTACTTTCTCAGCATATAGTTCTTTCTTTATCCTACTTCCTATAGCTCAGCCTTTTAAGCTGCTTTCCTCAGAGTTTGTAGAAGCATATCAATTAATGATTTATAACTTTATTTCTATACCTGACTTCTGATCTCTCAAAAGTCCTGCAAAACATTTTGTTTCATACTCAATTCACCCACAAAAGATTCTAGGAGCCTGTGGCCTTGAGTTACACATTTAAAAATTATTAAGGCACAAGTTCTTGAACCCAGTGCTATTTCCCTTTTATGTCAATAAGTCCCTAGTATGGGGAGTAGAGGTGGACCTGATCCATTTTCTTACTCAGCAGAAGGACTGCTCTGGGCAAAGACAGCAAAAAACAGTTTAACCCATGAGCTGCATATTAGATTTCACTTCTCTCATTGTTTTTACTCTTGGGTTCCCAAAACCTGGTAAAGGTATTGCCTGATGAGCACTTCTCTTTGACTGAGCAGGTGGATGATGATTCTTGTCCACTGACTGTTGATGACTCTATAAATCAACTGTCATTTTCTGACATGGTGTTTTGTATACTTGTTGCCTTCGTTTGCCCGACAGAAATTTGCCTTCCAAAATGTGTCACACATCCTCCATTTCAACTAGAAATACAATTATCTGACTTCTATATGGAGGGTCTCTCCATATAGTTATTGTTGGCTGTCCTGGTTTTCTACTTGATAAAGTAATTACAAGGATATAATATCTACTAATTATAGGGAAGGATTGTTAAATTCCCTTTCAGGTGTAAAATAAACCATCTGACACATCAGAAGTCTTAGGAACAAAATGTTTTTACACTGAAGTAAAGGCCAGCACCTAATTGACAGCAATCATTGGCAATGGTAAATAAGAATGCTAGTCAGTTATAAGTGGCCTTTCCAAACTGTGCTCTAGTAACAGATTTCCTATTTGATGGTAGTATAGATGCCAAGATCAAAACTCAACACAAATATAAGATTCTGGCACTTTGTCTTTTTGGGAAATAAAAGCTACCTGGGCTTGGTCTCTTGCATGTTTAATATCTACTATGTGTGTATGCAGTTAGCCTGGATTACCTTGCAGGCACAGGGTATTCAGAATTGCCATGAACTAAACAACCATAAGGGGTCATAGAAGCCATAAGGGGTTCACCCTCCCCAAATTCTAGCTTTTATGTCCATCCAGAGCCTAGCTGATGGTTTCTCATTACACAGCTATGAAATAGGATTCTTTTCTTTCTTATGAATAATAAATAGAATCATAAAAACTAAAAAGAATATGATGGGATTGGGCAATTGGAGCTGACATTTAGTTAGCAGAAGTAAAATTATTTTCCAAAAAAATCAATATGCTTTGTGAAACTTTCCATATTGTTAATTCACTTGCAACAGATAATTAGCTCATAAATTTAAATTAGCCTGCTTCATTTTATTCAGCAATATTTTAAGGAAATCACATGCTATTTTATCCTTATATTAGTTCAACTGCTAATGTAGTACACAGACAGCACAATCACCCCTCCTTAAAAAGCTGTTTAGGGCTCTATGCTTTCAGCAAAAATGATCTGGACAGTTTTATCTCAATACCATGCATCACTTCACTAGCTCATCTTTAACCAAAGGGAGGGATGGAAATATCATGGGAGGGAATAGACGACAAGGGGTCAAGAAAGCATTTGGAACCAACTTTTGTTGGGCTTCACCTTGAATCACTTGGAAGACTTCTGGTTAGTGCATCTGGATCATTTCTTCTTTTTCAGATGAAAGTTCTGTGTATATTAGGTGAGAAAGCCTTGCCAACAACTCTTTTAGGCAGGGAGGCATTTGTAGCACAGATCGGGGAACACAGCATCTCCCACCTCAGAATCAAATTTCTGTCCAGCCTGTCACTTAAAGCACATACCATCTTCTTGGAGTTGGCGGGAGATGGGAGAAGGAAAGTAGAATGTGTTTGGTTTAAACCTTAGAGCAACCAAGTTGGAAGGGATCCTCACTGAGGTACCTCCAGCCCTGTACTTGTTTGTTATATGCAGAGAACTAACTGTGAGTATTTGAAGTATCTTCTCACCTTTTTGGCAGTTATATTCAAAAGATTCTTTTGTTTTTATTCTGTTTCACCATTTTCTCTTCATTTCCAAGGACTCCTTATATCCCAGGTTTGCTTCCTTTCCATTGTCTGACCTGTTCTTGAGGAACTGTTCACCAAGCAGAGCCCATTCTTTCTGTCACATGTTCTGCAGACAGGGCACATCCGGAACCTGTCTGTATTATGGCTTTCTGGGGGAATAACACAATTGTTTACTTTCTCAGAAGGCTAAACATCTCAGCTGGGAGTCCTTGACTGTGTGCTTAAGGACACAAGCAAAAAGTTCAAAGGGCATTAGAAAGTGCCCCTGCCACTGCGATTTGCATCTGAGTTCAATTCAGCTCTGCTTTAAAGAGTCTCATTTGAATACACAGTACATTAGCTTCACTCCTGCTTCTGATCCAATATGGGAAATACATTCATAGCTCAGTAACCTCTCCCCCATCTAGTCCAGACAATTGGGGAAGAGGGTAGGGAGGGGATCCAACAACTGCAGAGAAATTGTATTTCAAATGAATGTCTTTTCATCAACTGCTATGTATCCCTCAGCTGCACTCCAATAGGAGATTTGCATATTTTTTCTGGCTAATGGAAATAAATATAGGATGAAGATTTTGTTTTGTCCATTTAAAAATACTGCTTTGCCCTCATGCTTGAGGGCTTCTAAATATGTAATGGGAAGAAATGGCTTGTTAGACTAAAGGAAATCAGAAGAATTTCAGATGACATGTCTACCATTATCATCTGTCTGAAGACTCTGACTTGAAATCGCCTCCAGTATACTTTCTGGCAAAAAATTAATAAGTAGATTTATAATATAAGTCTATGTGAATGTATTCATGGGAAGAACCACTGATCTAAACTAAATCAGCTTGCAGAGAGCCCTAAATTATGCACGAGCTTGAAATGGCATTAATGCATATTGTCTAT
The DNA here is from genome assembly GCA_021461705.1 of Cryptotis parvus. Classification (NCBI taxonomy): domain Eukaryota; kingdom Metazoa; phylum Chordata; class Mammalia; order Eulipotyphla; family Soricidae; genus Cryptotis; species Cryptotis parvus. The sequence continues at coordinate 60,165 of JAJIBD010007804.1, read as the reverse complement.
TCCCTTTCTTTTCAGCTTTCTTGGGAATTCATCCATACCTTGGGATCTCTTGTTATATTTTTTAACCCCTGTCCTTGGGATAAAAAGCAAAAATAAGAGTGAAATAGGCAAATGCTTGAATTCGTTTGTAGTCCGTTATTAAACTAATGCCTATATACTTGAAGCATTATACTAAAAAGGTAACTCTATTAGCTTCCTGAAAACAACAGCTAGAATTTTTTAGAATTGATGTTGCATCGAGACTTTATATTATAAATGCTTTAGAAGTGGTCATGCAAAGGACTGAGATTTTATCATTTTAGTTTTTTGTGTTTTTTACTTTGTTTTAACATGACAGTAAAAATTCCTACTATAGGCTATAACATTTTCTTTGAATAGTGTCATAGGAGGAATATTTTTGTCATCTAGATTGGGTTTGTTTTTTGCTAATAGTCCAATATTAGCAGGAGTCAAGATAAGCAGTAAATAAGCAGATAAATTATAGTTTTAGAGAGTCTTACAAAAATGAATTACTCTGGCAATGCAAAATGTGTACTGAGCTTAGTTAAGTTCCTGCTGAAAATGCAAGTTATGTGGAAATTCACACTCACTATGCCTGACAATCCTTGTGCCTTCAAGTAAAGAATTGTGGTGTTAGATGAAATATCTGAAGTTATAAAAGTCCATCCCTTTGCTTGGGAAAATGCAAAACTTATAATGGTAAAATATTGCTTAAAACATTGTTTATTAACTTAAATTTATTAATTAAATGTTTAATTACTTACACTTTTAACTTCTTAAACACTGTTTAACAAGTTCTTAAATACTGTTTCCATTTGGGTACTCTTTCTGCCAGAGAGAAAAATAATGAGAGAGAAGAGTGTGGTCAGTGTGATTGTAATTGTTCCTTTTAGAATATTCTTTTAGAATATTTGTCCAACTCTTAATAACTTCCTTAGAAACTATCTTCTTCCACTCCATATCCAACCCCTCAAGCCTAAAATTTGAAACCTTATTGATCATGATGAGAGGGTGACCCCTTAATTTAAAGGGAGTTGATTTAGCCTTGGCACTGCTAAACCCACAGGTCGCAGATCAAATCCTCCCTTCTAGAAAAGGGCAAGTCTTTCCATATGGCTTTATTGATAAGATACAGTGGTGTACATGATAACCCCTAAATATATGTATACAAATGTACATATATTTATACATATACATATGTATAAATAACATATAAATATATTTTATATATTTATAAATATATATAAAATATAAAAACTCTAAATATACAGTGTATATGATAGCACCTAAATATATGTATTGCAAACCACAGTGCGAAAGAGAAGGGAGAGATAGAGGCAGAGAGAGATAGAGAGATAGAGAGACAGAGAGACAGAGACAGAGAGACAGATGAAGAAGAGGAAGAGGAAGAGGAAGAAGAGAAGAAGGAGGAGGAGAAGGAGAAGGAGAAGAATAAGGAGAAAGAGGAGAAAGAGAAGACAATGACATAGAGACGATGACACAGAGGCATTCCGGGGGAGAAGGGATGGAATCTGGGGGCATTGGTTATTAGGAAGGGTGTAATGGTGATGGGATAGGTGCTGGAACATTGTATAACTGAAACTCAATCATAAGCAACTTTGTAATTGTGTATTTCACAGTGGTATAATAACATTTTAAAAAAGAAAAAACTTATCCAAAGAGAAAGCAATTGCAGAAAATGTAGGGAAGAATTGCAGAAAATGTAGGAAAGATATTAAGATGAGGTAAGGAGAGAGTTGTCCAGGTGTCGAAAAGTCTATAGTTTCCAGCTATAGTCGTTCCTGAAGCCTGACTTAGATTCCTTAAGTACTTTAAATATTTATTTTATAAAGTTATATTGAGCTGATATTTTTCTTGCAACCCACTAGATCTAACTGATTGTACTCTCAAAACAGATGAGTATCTGCCAAACCGTTGTTAGGAGCCAAAATACTTTTCATGAGGACCTGATGCACAAAGAGAATGAAAATGGGATAAGGACAAATTCTGGGCCACAAAACCTAAGTCATCTGCCAACTGCATCTTACCAGAAAATATCAGGGGCCAGTAAGAATAACTTAAAAGTATGGGAGAGTTTAGGAGTCTGGACCACTATACAATGATGAATGGTTGTTTTTTGTACTTTTTTTTTTTTGAGAGGAGACACACCTTCCATTACTGAGCGGTTGCTCCTGGTTCTGCACTTAGGAATAACTCCTGACAGACTTGGGGCACCATATTGGATGCTGGGTATCAAACCTGGGTCACCTGCATTAAGCACACGTTGACTTACTCACTATATTATACTATTGCTCCAGCCCCAGTGATGAACAGTTGTAAGAAATAGACAGTTTTGAGTGTGGTTTGCTTGAGCCTGCAAAAAAAATTTACAGTCTAATGCAGTCCCAGGAAAACCTGGAAATGCAAATGTAACATTGTCTTTTTCCTGTAATTGACATAATTGACTCATTCAGAAGCAGCACTTATTTCTAGCCCAGAAAAGAAAACTGCAGTTCATTGCAGACATCCAAGCTAGATTCTTTATCAGCATCTTCACTCTCATCTCCCTGCTTATCTTCCCTCAAGATCTTTAAGGTAGAAGTATAAGACTGGCATTGGCTAGTATCCACTTCCTTGCTTCTCTCTGCTTGGAATATCTTGACACTCTCCCTGCTGATTTCCTCCTTGCTCCTTACTCCCTTGAACTTGAAAATTCTTAGTAAAATTTTCAAACTCTCTTCAAGTTCTACTATGGAAAGACTTCTCTAACCCAGGACAAAGTTATGCAATCCCCATTATTTTTTACAACTAATTCAATAGCTTATAAATTCTTCCATTTCTCTCCCCTGTTATACTCTCTTGGAATGATTTTTCTATTTGTTCTCTTCCCAGCTAAACAGTGAGCATTGAGGTGGTGGGAATCATGTCTCATTCATTTTAGAATGCCCAGAAACTAACAGTCAGTGGGTGTTCAAGCACTAATCTGTAACAGATGCTCTAGCAGCTAACACCTTTTATGTATTCTATAAATGCTGAAAGAAATGAAGCGAGAGTGCATAAATTTATCTTTTGAGAAAACTCTGAAGTATTTGTTCTCATGTCATTCATTTCTTACCTTAGTAAGAGTGACTATTGAAACTTCTTGCATTTTTAACTATAATGCCTGCTGCTTCCCCAGGAGGTTAAGTAGATATTCCATACAGGAGAGCTATTAGGAGTTATGTTGCTCAACAGGGATATTTCTGAATGAGGAGTTCCTAGAAGTCATGGAAACCATGATAGTGAATGCAAATGCCAGTTGTCTTCCTTTGGTTCATATATATATATATGACTAATATATAACTAGAAGGCTTTATACCTAATTATATCATATTGTATCGTATCGTATCGTATTATATTATATCATATCATATATCAATCATATCATATTAATCATATCATATCATATCATACCTAATATATTTTTTTGCTTTTTTTGGGGGTCACACCTGGCAATGCTCAGGGTTCCTCCTGGCTCTGCACTCAGGAATTACTCATAGCAGTGCTGGGGGACCATATGGGATGCCGGGGATCGAACCTGGGTCGGCCGCGTGCAAGGCAAACGCCCTACCCGCTGTGCTATTGTTCCAGCCCCTGGAGCTGGAGCCTAATATTTATTTGTTATATTATACCTATATAATATAACTAATATACCTATATAACTAATATACCTATATAATATAACTAATTTCGAAGAGTCAATTCGTCTGTCAGCGCACCTACAACTCCACCCAGTAGACGAGCCTATCACAGCCCAGATCATCGACACCCACCCAGCAGCAGTTTTTTTTTTCAATCCGGCGCAGGTATGCTGATTCAGAGACTCACAGACATGGGGCAGAGCTGCTACCAGCTCTCCCTGTGCCCAGCTGCTCACGAGGTGCCCAGGAGGGATGGTGGGTTTTAGCCCTGACCCGCCACCCCAGCAGAGCCTCACAACAAGCCAGATGACCCCACTCCATGAGGGCCACCATTTTCCACATGGACCTCCCTCTCCTCAGAACTCCACCCAGCAGGCAGGCCTATCACAGCCCGGCTCGCATGGCCGCTTGAGTACATGCAGTTCATCAATAAATGCTGTGTTTAGAGGTGCCTATAATAGTATGCCACCTGCACGGCAATCCTGGCAAGCTACCCGTGTCATATCTGATATGCCAAATAGCAGTAACAATTATATTAGGTCATTCCCATGACCTAATCTAATGGTTTGAGGCTCTTTATGTTCCTGGAGCAAGCAGATGCCCTCGGGCTCTACTAGTATGAAACAGGACATATGGAGATGTTACTGGAGCCCGCTCGAGCAAATTGATGATGAATGGTTAGATAGTGATAGTGATTATACCTTGATCACTTGATCACTTGAATCCCGTTATTCATCGATTTGCTTGAGCGGGCGCCAGTAACATTTCCATTGGACCCTATCAAGTACCAATGTAGCCCAATGGCATCTGGTTGATTCAGGAATATGAAGAGCCTCAAATCGTTCCTTCAGGAACGATTATACCTAATATACTTAAAAGGTTTTATACTGGTACAAATGTTCAATTTTTTTTTTTTTTTTTTTGCTTTTTGGGTCACACCTGGCAGTGCTCAGGGGTTACTCCTGGCTCTTAGCTCAGGAATTACACCTGGCGGTGCTCCAGTGTAATTCCATATGGGATGCCGAGGATCGAAACCAGGTCAGCTGCATACAAGGCAAACACCCTATCTGCTGTGCTATTTCTCTCACCCCCAAATGTCCAAAAATTATATGAAGCAGGAATGCATCTGTTCTGTTTCTGTTTGGTATAATATGCATAGCATGAATAAAAACAAGACAATAAATAAATATGTGTTAGACATAAGATGGAAGGAATAAAGATGGAGAAAGGATAGAAAATATAGAAAGTTTAAACATTTCATTGAGAGGCTCAGCATATAGCTCAGTGATAGAACATGTCCTTTGTATGTGTTAAGCCCTGGGTTTCATTCCGGACAATGCAAAAATAAATTGATAAAAATAAAGAAGGTAAAATGAATGTTATAGTGGATGAAAAAATTATCCTTGACACTGGATTTCGCAAAATTGGTTGAGAGGCCAGAGAGATAGTTCAGCAGGAATGGCACTGACTTTATAGGTGGCCAACCCAGGTTCTATCCCTGGCATTGAATATGGTCATCTGAGCACCAATAGGTGTGATTCCTGAGTACAGAGCCAGGAAAATCCTTGAGCATTTCTGGGTGTTGTCTCCGAACCACTAAAAATGTACTTGAGAAAAAAAAACATGCTCAAAAATGAACTATATAAGAAGAAAGTACAGGTGTCCAATAAATATTAAATGATAGTTATTGTAAAGTGTGACTCCATTATTTAGTATGCACCATTCTTTATCAAATATTGGTAAAGTAATGAACTAAGGGCTCATATGTATCTGTAATCAAAATCACTACATGGTTTAGATCTCTAGTCCAATCCCTTTTCTCTCTGCAAATGATACTCAGGCACTGATGCATCATTATTGTATTCAAAAGCTTTATAGTGATTATAAGTTTTCTCCGCAGGACTACAGAGTTCAGTAATTTTACTTGAACCATTCATGCAATGGTGGTTTATATGTAGTTAGACATATTAAAACAATAGCCATAAAAGCAGAGACAAGTCTAAGAGCTTTATATTGAGGAGAGCACTGACTTCTCTTTTCTCAAAATACATTCTACCTCTATACAAAGAAGTGGAGCTTTCAGCGCTCTGCCTCTCCCTGCCCTAAGTCAAGAACATCTTCAGAATGAGAGGGTCCCATTCACTGACATGATCTTCACTATATCACAATAAAATGTGGTTTGGTATTATCACAATAGTTTAAGGCATTTTAACAAAATGTTAACATTAAATCTTTTTCAGTGAAGTGGTTTTTGTGAGAGCTACAGACACATGAAATAAAATCATGGAAGGTTTTAAATTAAAAGGTGATATTAAAGAAAATGTAGCATTAAAATTATTTTACAATGATTTCAATCTTTGAAAATTCGAATTTTAACTTATTTCAGCTTTGCCTAAAACTACAAATGTAGCTGGTATCAGGGCAAAGAGAAGATTATGAGTCACTGTAATCTGGGACTGGTGTCCTTACAGTCACACTGTGGGTCCCTTTTCAGTCTCAGCTTCCTGCAAGCCTGTCCCACCATGAGCATCTGTCTACTCTCAGGAGACCTTTAAAATATGTATTTGTTATACAGCTCGTCCTTTAAATGTAAGCCAGCTACTTCATCTGGTGCACACATGATGAAACACCAATCTGCTCAGATGTTGGAAGAACAGCTAGATGTGTTAGGCATATTCAGAATTGTGGGTTTTTGGTCCCCAGATTGATTCCCTAAAATATAAAGGAAACTTTTGATGAGCTGTCATTTTTCATTAGACTTTAACTTGATATTCTAATTCTGTCATTAGATATGTTGGCACGTTAAATGCCATTGTCATGATCATCAAAGCATTACTCATGACTTATCCTAAATCCTGGTGTTGATCTGGACATCCCTATTTTACATTATGCTCAGGGATCCTCTCAAAAGATTACTTATATAAAATCTTCCTTCTTTGTCATCAGAACCATTCCTTGGTTTTACCTTCAGTGAAGTGAACAGTAGACCTTTTGTCTGTTCTCCATTAATTGATCAGCACAGGCTCAGTGATTAAAATTCCAGAGTCTACCTTCCAAGGCAAGAATTAGAGGAGACCAAGTGAGGCATTAGCCTCATGTGCAAAATTTAAGAATACATAATATCCATAATATCATATCAATGTTTATATTTTAATTGGTCTTAGGAATGTGACCATAACACAGTGGGTAAAGCATTTGTCTTGCATGTGGCCAACCTATGTTCAATCCACAGCACCATATGCTCCCCCATGCCCAAGCTCCAACAAGAATAATCCATCAGTTCAGAGTCAGGAGTGAGCCCTGAGTGCCACTGGAGATGACCCAAAAACAAACAGAGAAAGCAGTCTTATATCAAAAGAACAAGAAAGCAAAAGTTATGCGTTCTCTGAAAGTAACTTCTTCTATTCTGGGAAATAAGCCAGTAGAAGAGACTCACAGATGGTAATTTTAGAACATGACTATGAAAAATGGTAGTTTTTCATAGAGCAGAGGGGTTCAGGTAGGTGGAGGGTTCAAAGACATGTCTAGAAACATTGGAATAAAGAGCTATTCTGATGACAAATGAGAACATTCTTGTATTGGTAGATAAGGAGACACTTAAAAAACTTATAAATGAAACAAGGTATTGCTAGGAAACCAACAACATCTGTAGTAAAAGCTCATTTCATAGTAAGTATGTGAAACAAGGTAGCTGACAAAAATATTCAAATGGAGATCATAGGAGTAAAAAGGATGCAGAATACGAAACTAGTATTTGGGTTTGAGGAAAAGAATCACGCTCTCTTTTTACTTTCCTGGTAACTAGAAAACAGATAGCAGGTCAACATCTAGAGCTGGTGAAAATAACTTTTGATCAGCACTTTAGATAATAAGAAGAAATTTAATCATTCTAATGACTATGAAGTTTTGTATTGAGTGAGTAGTCTGAGTGTTTCATTATTGGTATACAGGTATACCAATATTGGTATACTAGGTATACCAATATTGGTATACCATTGGCCATACAGGGTTCTGAGTACTATCATAGACTCCAATTTTTAATATTTCAGGTTTTCTAAATAGCTTGTGCTTTACACTGGAAAAAACACAATTCTAAATGTGGGTGATGTGTATTGCCACAATGGATACACAATCATTGTTCCAAATATTTTTATTGAACAGAAATAATAAAACTATTTTTATTACTAACCTTCTAGTTCTGAATCAAGAAATACCAGGAGGATTGTTAGAGAAACCAATATAATATCTTAAGTAGCACCCAGATATTTTATACTGAATTCTGCTATGGAGTGGTGGATTTACATTATGCATAAATACATGTATAGCCTAAATATACAATTCCAATTAGAATTTCATTTTATAGAATTATCAAAGATTATGAAGATATTTATTTCACTTGTATCACTTGTCACCTGTCTTCCCGTTGTTTATTGATTTGCTCGAGCAGACACCAGTGACATCTCCATACGTCCTGTTGAAAGCAACTGATTGCTCCAGGAACAAGAAAAGCCTCAAACAATTCTTTCAGGTTATGGGAATGAGGTCGATAATTGTTACTTTTTTTTTTTTGGCATATCAAATAAAACACGGGTAGCTTGGGCAGGAGTGATAGCTCAGCGGTAGGGCGTTGCCTTGCACATGGCCGGCCCATGCCGGCCCGGGTTCGATCCCTGGATTCGATCCCCGACATCCCATATGGTCCCCCCGAGCACCGCCAGGAGTAATTCCTGAGTGCAGAGCCAGGAGAAACCCCTGAGCATTGCTGGGTGTGGCCCAAAAAGCAAAAAAAAAAAAAAAAAAAAAAACACAGGTAGCTTGCCAGGCTCTGCTGTGTAGGTGGCATACTCTCAGTAGAAGGCTCTCATCTCGAGCATTCACTGATGAAACCCAATAGGGAAAGATCAGGTTTTCTCTTGGATGGAGCTCTGAGGAGCTGTGGAGTCTGGATGTTGAGAATGACTGACCTCATGGTGTGGGGGGTTCCTCTGGCTTCCTGCTAGGCTCACTGGCATGATGGGTCACAACTAGAACCTGCCTAATACTGTATACAGTGTATAAATGTGAAAAATTCTGGTAAGGACCTGATCCTAACATCTAGCACTGTTTAAGAATATCAAGTGGAGCTGAGCGGTGCAGCTGTGGGTCTGGAGTGGTTGGGTCTGGATCTCTTCTGGGGTTGCCAATAGTGCTGTGGGTCTGGCATGTCTCTCTTCCAGGGTAGCTGGCGTGGAGGTGGAGGAAAGGGCGGAGGAGCCCAAATCCCATCTCCAAGTTCGGCCAGCCTGGCCCCTCCTCTGCATGTGTGAGTGAGCTCTTGGAGCAATGTTGGACTCGGCCAGGTGCTAGCTGAGCCCTTACCAACCAACCACTGGAGGTCAGCTCCATGGATTGCTTCCACGTGGGGCTGGGAGTCGCAGCTGTGGGTCTGGAGTGGTTGGGTCTGGATCTTTTCCAGGATTGCCGATGGAGCTGTGGGTCTAGCATATCACTCTTCTGTTTACTTCACTTTTCATTTTTTGTTCAAAATGCTGCTTTAATTCCTCTTGAAAATTTCTCTTCTACTCTCTCTCTCTCTCTCTCTCTCTCTCTCTCTATATATATATATATATATATATATATATAAAACTTCTAAAATTTTCTCTTAGGTAAATTTATGACTTATCACATCAGCAGAGAAAAACCATAAGAAACAAGTTTTGTGTTCAGGAGTAAGAAAAATATAATAAAATGATGGAACCACTATTTTAAGTGATTGCAGAATATGACCTTTTCACAATGCAACTTTTCTTCAGAAATTGTATAGAAATACTAAGGTCTTTGGATTAAATTTTTCAGTTTAAATAAAATGTCATCTCATGAAATTCTAAAATCTTGTTTCATTTTACATATAATTCCTATTTTGAAAATTTAAAAAATAACTCTGCTAACTTTCATCCCAAATTTGTTTAGAGCAATGCTTTCTGAACTTTCATTTTCTTTTATCTTCAAATTTCCCCATAATGCTGACTCTCTGAATCAGCATTATGAGGAATAGTAGTGGATGATAATCAGGATACATTAGGGTACTATTGTAAATAAATTCTTAAATATCACCCCTTATATTCCATAAATGCACCTTTATTGACTCACAGAAAGTTCAGTATGTGTGAGAAAATTCTCCCTGTCTTTGTATATGTACCATCAGAAACATGAACTCTCCACACTCACTATAGGAAGGAAGAGACAGAAAATCACAAGAAATGATTTTACCTACATCCAATAATCAGAACTCAGTAATATAACCTCCAGTCAAACAGAGAGGCTGAAAAGCGAAAAGGAATTTATGTGTAGTACAGTGAGTACGATAGCCTTGCTTCCATGTCTATCGTTGCCAAATACCTTCTTTGCTCCTTCTTGCACATTGAAACTAGTTACCAAGTATCTCTTCCCCCATTCTCAAGGATCCAGCTAAATCCATTGGATTCAACCTAAAGTCCAGGATTTCTGACTAAGACTCAATGTCTCTATCAAATACAAAATATGTTTTCTAGTCCAGGACACCTATGATTTTTTTTTTTTTTTGCTTTTTGGGTCACACCGGAGACGCTCAGGGGTTACCCCTGGCTCTGCACTCAGGAATTACTCCTGGCGGTGTCGGGGGACCATATGGGATGCCGGGATTGAACCCGGGCTGGCACAGGCCGGCAGTGTGCAAGGCAAACGCCCTACCCGCTAGGCTATCACTCCGGCCCGACCTATGAGTTCTTTAATTAATTTTTATTCCATAGGGAATCAAGGTATTGAATAAAGAAATAATCACCATAATATCATTCATCTTAAAAGTCCATTCTCTTAGTCTAATATGTGCTCAGCCACTTTTTTAACATTTTATTTCCCATTCCAAATTTATAATTGCTTTGTGTCTTTAATAAATTTTATTCTTTTCCTCATTCTAAATTTTATAACTTTTGAAGTTTATATTTTTAGCAGGATAGTGTTGAATGATTAGGCTACCAAACTAATAGGGTTCCTCAGGAGTGGAGAAAACTTTCCTCCAAACGTGGAGTGGTGTCTTCAAAAGGCATAAACCTAAGACAAATAAACCTAAGACAAATAAAGGCAACCTAAGAAAAAAAGAGAAGGAATTGGAAAGTTCCCATAGTCAAAATGAGCAGTAGGAAACATCTACTCAAAAACAAAGTTCAGAATGCAGACATCAGAGGACCAGAAGAATTGAAATACTTTATGTTTTCAATGTTCATTTCAAAGTTAGTGAATAATCGCCATGAGTTGAACCCAAAAGGTTAAAATTCCAGGATAAAATAAATATTCGGAGTGCCAGAGTGATAGCCCAGAGGGTGGGGCATTTGCCTTGCAGCGGCCGGCCTGTGTTGGCCTGGGTTTGATCCCCGGCATCCTATATGGTCCCCCAAGCACCGCCAGGAGTGATTCCTGAGTGCAGAGCCAGGAGTAACCCCTGAGCATCGCCGGTGTGACCCAAAAAAAAAATAAATAAATAAATAAATAAATATTCGGAATGAGGCAGACAGAAGAAACTTCTTGTCTTTTATACATATCCTAGGTGTCGTTTCCTTAATCTCTTAATACCAGCCATCTCTCCATCCATCTTTGATATTTTTATCCTTGATTTAGAAATCAAAGTAGTTGCAGGGGTACCGTTTTATGGGTATAAATCTGTCATTTTCATTTTATTTTTAGCTAATTTTGGTTGTCTTATTTTTTGCCACTTTAAAATACATCCCTGGATTAGAATTCCCTTTTTAATTCTAGATTAAAAGTTATACTCTTTATAACTCAAACGACAACATTTTGGCAGTGAGTTAGCAGGAACATATGGGCCTTAGCATTTTGATGCCCAGACTGGCTTCTGCCAAAACATTTCTTTGCTGTCACATAGATAGCAGCAATGTTTGGGACTGTTGGGGAATCATCCCACACAGCTCAGGCTAAGGCATGCCACTGCCTAACAGCCTTAGTGTTAGCAAGGGACTTCCTAGTCCCAAGACTGAGTTTGTTCCCAAAGCAGAGGAAGGTTGGAGAAGGAAGGCTGAGATAGGCAGTGACTGCTTAATTAACAGGCACTTCAGGAGGCATCACTTCAGTTCAGACAGTACCCAGACAGGAGTGGTATGGCCAGGACAGGAATGCAAAAGGTGTTCAGAATCCATACCAGTAGCTACGCCCACTATTGTAAAGAGGAAAATGAACAAAAGAAATTGGTTATTACTAAAGGAAGATCTGAAAATCAAATAGGAAGTCATAAGGATTTGGAAGCCATTAGCAGTTTAGAGGCGAGAGACAACCAAGAAGGCACTTATGGCAGCTCCGTGGAAGTAGGTTGTAGAGGTTCAATGACTGCCAGAGAGGCCTCCTCAAGATCTTCAATTTTCATAGTCCTCATAAAGCAGCAGACTTGCGGTACTGGAATGTGCAGCCTCTAGATCCCATAAAATATGGAACTGAGTAAGATTGGGCTGATTTGGATCTGAGATCAGGTAAGCAGGTTGACTTGCATAATCCAGAAGAAATTAATAACTAGATTGGAATAAACCATTCAAACCTGCCATCTAAAGTCGAGACACATCCAAACACCATCAATGTATTTTTTCTTGAACCAATGCAGTGCTTCAAGTATTAGTATAAAAACTGAAATAATGATCATATACCCATCATATGGCATTTGCTAAATTCTGTGTGGAAACTTAATTTTAGCTATGATGTATAATCCTAAATATGCTCTAATATTATGCTCCAATCTCCACTTAGTACATGAGAAAACAAAGACACAAATTGAAATTGTTCCCGTCATCGTCAGTGTTTGAACTCCACCTTCCCTATCCTCACTTCTCCAGTGCCCTCAAACCTGCTGATTCCACTCACTGGGAACCTGAAACTCCTCAAATGTCATTCTTGGAGGGACCTGAGATTTACATTACCTAGAAGACTAAGAGCCCCTTCTAAGAGTTCCTCTTGAATATTAATCCCAAAGTGACTTAATGATAATTGTCTTCAGATAGGACATGATTTCCTGGTTTCTACATTTCTCCATTGTTTATTGGATACTATGTTATTTATCATTTCTGGCCTTACACTCTCTCTGTGAATAAGTATCTGAGGAGTTCTTTTTCATTTGTTAAGCATAGATTTTGCTTATTTTCCCATTTAATTTATAACAATTCTTACCAGATTTCTACCAATCTCCTGGAACTATTTTATTTCTAAGCAACAGGGACCAAAAAAGTTCACTGTCTTTAAGGTGACAAGGGTTACTAAGTGACAGAAAATAGTTCTGCCTAACACTTTGAATTGAGCTAAGGGAATGCCATGCTAGGAAAGAATTAACTGGATCTATAGATATCAAGGAATAAAATTCTGTCAACAAAGTGGCCCAATTTACTGGCCAGTCAAGATCTTTAAAGATAGTCTGATGTCAGGGAATGTATGAGAATGGAACAGGATATAGAAGCCATGGAAAAATGATTTATGTGATAAAACTAGTATACTGTGAACTGGAAAGGAATTGGCGCATCACAGTGAGGGATACAAATCTCCAAACAAAAGTAATAATAGACAGTCAGTCATCAGAGCATGGAACTCGGCTCTGGGGAGGGAACTTCATTCATTTATCCACTTAGTAAAGTACCACTAAAACAACTTGAGTGAGGATATGCTAAAGCTTGCATTAGTCTTTAAGGCATCTGCAATGTAACAGATAATAATAGACGTAAACAGAAAAATGAAAAAATAGCACCATAAATAAAGGATGATGAGATTATTAAGGAGAATTCTGATTACTGGGAAGAAACAATTCTATGTAAATGTTTCTTAGTCTAAGATTAGATAATAAGATTAACATAGGGAAATGCAAATTGATACCTTGAGAAAAAATATTGGAGAAATGAACTTATGAGAAACTATATGAAATATGTTTTCTGGGGCAGGAGCAATAGTATAGCAGGTAGGGCCTTTGCCTTGCATGTGCACTCCCCGCCCCAGTTCTATTCCTGGTATCACATATAGTTACCAGAGCACTACCCAGGGTAATTCCTGAATATAGAGTTGGGAATTACCCCTGAGTACTGCCAGCTGTAGACCCAATCCCTACCCACATATGTATTTTCTTCTCCCAATGTAAGTGGGATGCTGTTGAGGGATTTGTGTAGAGGAAGTATATGAAATATGATTTTAGAAAGTCTGGTTACAGTGTGATGGATAATGGGTTGGAGAGCCAGGAAGAAGGTTACATTGAGTAAATAAACAGATAAATTTTGAAAGACCTAGAATGAAGTATTAGCATTAGGAATTTATTGGTAGAGCTAAGAAATTAAGAATAAAAACGTGATGACAGTGAATTAGGGTAGGAGTGGAATTTTGGGCTATGTTATATTTTCAGGTTTGCAAACTTTTGTTCTCAAAACTATGTAACACCAAAGGTGGAATTAGGTTAGTTTTGGATTGACTGAGTTTGAATAACTATGAGACACTTAGTTGGCAGTTGCTGGGAAACTTAAAGCACATATCCTAAACTGGTTACATTTTGAGGGAATTATTAGCATGTATTTGGACCACTGGGATGGAGAAATGTCACCCCCAGGAAATACACTAGTGAACAAAGTGTCAAGGGAATGTGAGCCCATGAAGTGAATATAAACACTTGAAAATTAAGAAAGAAAACTGAAGAGATGGCAAATGAAAAATAACTGTTCAGGTGTTAAGGGGAAGGAGTTTCAAAAAGATAACCAAACCTTTTAAAATATTACAAAATTAGAAATGACAAAAAATACCCTCAATGAGAAAATAACTAGAGCATTTCCAGGGGCTGGAGAAATACCCAGGCACTACCAGGATGTCTCTGATCCCTGAACACAGAATTAGAAACAGAATTTCTTGGTTTCCATATACCGAGAAACACTAGATATAGAAGTGTTTCAATTGATTTTTGGAAAATAGGAAGTGAGGTGATACTTTCCACTTCCTTTGGACTGTATTACTTTGAGAGAAGGTACTTTAATAATAATTCCCACATATAGTTGTGAAAATAAATAAAAGTATTCATGAAGATTTGTCCATCTATGAAATTTTACTTCCTTTAGACTTCTTTCCATTAACAATGTTCCAAAATGTTTTCAGAATGCATGGCCTTTGAGCAAAGATAGTCTTCAATAATGGTTGGCTCAAAAACACCAAAAGTCTGATTTGTGAGACAAATAATAGATAAACTGGATGTCATTAAAATTTAAAGCTCTGTGAAAAAACTCTCAAGGAAATGAAAAAACAAGCCACAGATTGTGAGAATATATTTGTAGAAGACATAATCTAATAAGGACAGTAATCTAAAATAAAGTTCAACATTAAGATATACTGACTTAGAAATGGACACAACTTCTGAATGAACACTTCACTGAGGAAGAATTATAAATAAAAATAAGTATATTAAAGGATTCTCATTATATTTTGCCAACAGAAAAATGCAAATTAAAACTATGAGCTACCACTATAGAACTATTAAAATGTCCAAACCCAAAACACTGATATCAGGAAATATTGTGCAAACATAACAGCAGGAACTTTTTATTCATTACGAGTGGGACTACAATATGATATAATCATGTTCAGAGACAATTTAATAAATTCTTTCATATTTAAACATATTTAACATGTAATCCAGCAATTGTGCTTTTTGGCATTTCTCAAATAATACTTACAAAATCTTGTATACAAGGCCATATACATGACTTTTTTTTTTTGGTTGTGGAGCACACCTAACAGTTCTCAGGGATTATTCCTGGCTTTGTTCTCAGGAGTCATTCCTGGAAGTGCTCAGAGTACTACTTGTTGTGCTGTGAATCGAGCCAGAGTCAGATGCATGCAAAGCAAGTACTTGGATAATCCCTCAGTATATTAGATTGTGTCTATTTTTCTAATTCTCTGCAACTGTTGCCTGATGAATAAAGGTTGAAAGTGCCAACCTGATTGACATTAGACAGCTCATATTCTAAATTAGAAAACATAAACAGAAGTTTCTAGAATAAACTTAGGAAAATTATTGTGACCTTAAAGTTAGAGTTCAAAAATCACTAGCCACAACTACACATAAATTACTTCTTATAATTTAAGATTTTGCATCAATAAATATGTTTGTAAAGTAGAAAACATGGAAGTCCTGGACTCTATGAAAATATTTGTAATGCATTTGTTAGATATAAATTTCTTTTAGAATATATAAAAAACTGTCAATAAAGTAATAGTAAATATTCAATATAACAATGCGTAAACAACTAAACAAAAACTTCACAAAATGGGCTAGTCAATTGGCTCCTCATTCAAGACGAACAAAAACTAAATTGCATTAGGATGCATATAGATTTATGAACAGAATGGATAATTTATTTTAAATATTGTAAAAATAGACATAGACAGGGAAGTATATCTATTGGAACTTAAATACATTGCTAATAGAAATAAAATGATGGAATCACTTTGAAACTATATAGTTTCTATAAAATTTAAATTTACACTCACCCTGTGAGTGACAATCTTATTATATGTAATGCAAACTAAGCAGATATGTATATCAATAAAAATACTTGTCCCAGAATGTTAATAGAAACTTTTTTTTTAATATTGTCAAATTAGAAACACTAAACATTTATCAACAGAAGATGAGATAAGTACATGTTAGTATATTTATACGATGCAATACTATGCCATAAGAAACAGAATCAATTATGGTCCCCTAAGCACCGCCAGGAGTGATTCCTGAGTGCAGAGCCAGGAGAAGAATCCCTGAGCATTGCCGGGTGTGACCCAAAAAAAGAAAAAAAAAAGAAAGAGAATCAATTAAATAAAATGACCTATCCAAATTTCTAAAACAACTTGATAATAATTTTTACATTTATTCAAACACTATGGCAGGTATAATATGATTCCATTTAGTAAAAGAAGAGCAAGTTAATGACAGTGACAAAAATTAGAACAACTATTGTATTGGGGGCATTTGTATTTAGCAAGAGAACACTACATATTTTGGAACAAATGAAGTATTCTTGATATATCTTGGTCATAGTTATTATAATAACCCTAGCTCTTCTTCCTCTATGTATTTGTTTATGTTTGTGTCTCTGTGCTTTATTCTTTTCTCTTCCCCAGTTTCGCCGAACGTAGATATAAATATAGCTAAATACTTATATAAATATATGTACATATATAGGAATTATATATCAAGTCTTGTGTTCAATATTTTTATAGTTTTAAAATGAAAACAATTCTGGTAAGATGTTTAAGGAGCAATAAATTGTTTTTTTGTTTATGTTAGTGGAAGTATACTGCCACAGTTCAGACCCTAAAGCAACTCTGATGAGGGAAGCTCCTGACCTTTGTAAGATGACTATCTAACCCTATTGCACACATTTACTTCAGGAAATGCAGAGTCCATGCCATTTCCTGCTCAGCAGGTCTGATTATCATGATATCATTAATATGCTAGGTCATGTCTTTTTTGGAATATGTTATGAAGATTAGAAGAGCCTTCTACCTAGGCACAGCTGTAAGTGAATATACACTCTTCTCATTTCTAGGAGAATTTGCTCTCCTTTTGATCCTCTTTAGTGAAGAGGATTGAAAAAAATGGATTCATTCCATCAGTAGCTCTATACCAAGTGCTAGAGGCTATTTTGACCTGTTTTAGGAAAGTTATCACATTCAGCACAACAGTTGCAACGGGGATCTCAGTTGTTTAAGTTTATGGTAGTACACCATCCTATGCCATGGTCCATCTAACTTGGGGAGACTGTAAGAGTGAATTCAAAGAGAAATAATGATCTGCATCAGTGTGTTCTAAGTCCTTGAGGCCAGCGCTCATCTCTGCCTTTGAACCAGAGCATGTTCTTGATTTAATTTCATTTCCTTGAAGAGATAGGAAGTAGCCATGCTGATACAAAAGAGTCCTATATTATTTTCTTTTGCTGCTGTAAGAAATTTTCACAAATGTAATGCTTAGAACAACCATTGTCATCTCACTGATTGAAAGTTCAGAAGCCAGAATAGGTCTCACTGGGATAAAAACATAGTGTTAGAGAGCTTCATTCAGGAGGGTTTAGGGATGAATCTGTTTCCTAGATCTTTTCAACTACTTTCAGTTACCTTCATTCTTTTCGAGACACTACTCCTTTACCGTGAAAGCCAGTAACAGCATATTCTAATATGTTATTGATTTCAACTTCCTCCTCTTGCTCTCTTTTTATTTTTAAGGACTCTTGTTACATGGAACCTCCCCGATACCCTAGAGTAACTCTCTAGCTCAAAATCAACCTACTTGTAATCTTAGTTGCATTTGAAAAGTTAATTACCCCTTATCCCATGTTGTAACATATTCAGAGATTCCAAGGATTAGAATATGGGCATATTTAGGGGCCCATTTATTCTACCTATAATGCTTTGGTTAAATTTCCCTATCATAGCACTTTGCTATCAAGTAATAGCTATGAGGAGCCTGTCAATTCTGTCAATTTCTAGGCAAATCTGTCCTAATCGTTTAGTACAGGAAAACAAAAAGCATCATTGAGTAGTGTAAAGATCCATTGTATTAACTATGAGGTGGACCTGAGGCAGAATTCCATCTATTTTAAGGTTTTCATAGTCTCCTTCCATAATAGAATTCAATTAGTGTCATCTACAATTCAGTGTCCAGCAGTCTTTGAATGATTTGCTTTTCCCAAGGGTACAGTTATCTGGTAAATATCCCTGGGTCCTTTGAGGCTAGATTAGAAAAGAACTACACTTATGCTTTCTATAGCATCTGAGCATTTCTTTTAAGGGAAGGAACCCCCCTTTTATTAATGGATTCTGGGTCTGAGAACATTATGAACAGTTGTTATTAGCCAATGTGGCATTTGATATTAGCTTTCTGATCACCCGCTATTAATCTTTTGGGGTTCTCTGAATCAAACAACAGCATCATCAGTTGTAGCCACCCAACTTTACCCTAGGAAAACCATGGTCTTCCAGACATCTGAATAGAGTCCCACACGTTATGGTCATTAAAACTGTACTGCATATTTTGGGAGCTACGTTAACTTTGCTTCTTAATGGTCTTTTTATTTAAAAAATATCTTTAAAAATTATTCTGTGACTTACAGTACTATTAATACTGATTTGGTTCCAATAGCTTCTATTGTGCCAGAAATTTATCATCCTCATTGCCAATGAATGAGTCATTCTGGTCTACAGAAATATCGCATTCTAACCTCTGGCCTCAGATTACAACCAGTTACCTTATCTCATTCCTTGTGTGTGTGTATGTGTGTGTGTATGTGTGTTTTCTGAGGTCTTGGGAATAAACCAACAGCTGGATGCTCTTTGTTCTTTTGTATCAAACATGTCCGCAATGACTTTCTTGGCTCTACTTAAAAGACTTCTAAGAAGAGTTCTGGCTTCCCCACTCTTAAGTCCTTTAGAAAATGGAAGCCTTGGTAGTTAATTTTACAGTCTTGTAGTATATTAGATTTGACTCAAAAAGCCCTTATCAGGGTGTTAAATATTCCCTCCACTTATCTTAGAGCACTCTTTCTTATTAAATTTTATATTCATCCTCTCTGAGTAGTTCCAAGTTTTGATGAAACATTGGCATGTATAAGCAGTTTCTATAGCATGGAGTGTGCTTCCAATTCCTATAGAGTGCTGGAATTGGTATCAGTTTATATTGTAGACCAAGCATTGGCAAAATAGAGCCAAATGCTATATTCCTAAAACTTTTCGAATATCAGAATTCCTCCCAGCTCCATTGCAACCTTCCTTCAACCATGGTTCAGACACGTATCTAGAAAACTCCAAGGAGACCAACAAACTGCAGACATGATACCGGTCCAACCCTCAGCAACACGCTGAAAATGGGAAGATCCGGAGGGCAGACGGACTCACCTCCAGCATTCTCAAGAACGCCCCAACAGTCGGAGACCACAACTCACAATCACAGTTATTTCCCAAGCTGAATTCCACCGCTCGAGGAGTTCCATCCATGAGAGAAGCCGTTTTTCAAACTCAGGTATGCTGATCACCTGCGGCTGATTCCTGTGGACTTTCCTGGAGCTGGGATTAGGCTCCCTACCCCAAGTACTGCCCCCGAAGGTCACATGGCAGCACCCAGAACTCCTTCCAGAGCTATTGCAACCTCGCTCCGCCCATGGTTCAGACAGGCATCTAGAAATCTCCAAGAAGATCCACAAACTGCAGACGTGATACTGGCCAGCAGTTGCTGAGCAGACGCAAGAATTCTCAAGAAAAGAAAAATAAACAGCGTGTAGTCAAAATTACTCTTTAAGAATGTAGCAAAGTGTTTAGACACACTTTCTACTCTGTAAGAACATAACGGTATTTTCTTATACAGGGGGATCAGATGGCCGAATGGGTCCAAGGCGAGATTTAATAATCCCTATTGACCTTGTTTTAAAAATGTTTTTGGACCATATTTAGCGTGAATTAGCCCTAACAAAGCAATTTAAGTTAGATTATTCAGAATAGGTTCAGATAGGTATCAAGAGTAGTTGCGAAAACCTGAAATAATGATGAACCAAATTTGCATGTAACAGTCCAGGAAATTATTACTGGTAATAATTAAATAGAATGGGAAGGAATGGGAGTGAAGATAGACGGTCGGCAACTATGTCATCTCCACTTCGCTGGCGACATCGTTCTAATAACACCAAACATTAGCCAAGCAGCACAAATGATGGCCGACTTTGAACAAGAATTTCGAACGATAGGTCTACAGCTGAATCCCAATAAAACTATGTTCATGAGAAATGAACTAGTTCCAGAGGCCCCATTCACTCTCTTTTTTAATGTTTTTAAAATTTTTTATTATACCACTGTGAGACATACAATTACAAAGGTGTTTACAATTGGTTCTTGGTAGTACAGTATACCAGCACCCACCCTCCACCAGTGCCCTATTTCCACCACAAATGGACCCCCCCCCCCCTCCCCCCCCCCACCCCCAGGCTGCCTCAATAGCAGGTACCCCAGTATCCTCTCTTTCTCTCTGTCTCTCTCTCTGTCTCTGCATCTCTCTCTCCCTCTTTATTTTAAACATTGTGGCTAGCCTTGCAGATATTTAGAGTTTAAAACTTAAGTCTATTTGTGTATATTCAATGGTGAGTTTTAATCTGCCATTACCATTTCCCACATTTAGTAAAACACTGGTATCTATTTATATCCTATTAATGAATTCAGTCATTCTATATATGTCCTTTTCCTTCTGACTAATTTCATTCAGCATGATAGTCTCCATGTCCATCCATTTGCAGGTAAATTTCATAATTTCATCTTTTCTGACAGCTGCATAGTGTTCCATAGTGTAGATGAACCACAGTTTCTTTAGCCAGTCCTCTGTTCTCGGGCATATAGGTTGTTTCCAGATTCTAGCTATAGTGAATAGTGCAGAGATGAATAAAGAAGTACAGATAGTGTTTCTGCTGTGGGTTTTTCGGTCTCTTGGGTATATTCCCAGGAGTGCTATTGCTGGATCAAATGGGAGCTCAATGTCTAGTTTTTGGAGGAATGCCCATATTGTTTTACAAAAGGGCTGGACCAGCCAGCACTCCCACCAACAGTGGATGGGGAGTCCCTTTTTTCCCCACATCCACACCAGCACCAGTTGTTCTTGCTATTTTGGATGTGTGCCAGTCTCTGTGGTGTGAGATGGTACCTCATTGTTGTTTTTATTTGCATCTCCCTGATGATTAAAGATGAAAAGCACTTTTTCCTATGCCTTTTGGCCATTCTAATTTCTTCTTTTTTGGAAGCTTCTGTTCATTTTTTGATGGGGTTGGCTGTTTTTTTTTGTGGAGTGCTACCAGTGACTGATATAGCCTGGATATTAACCCCTTGTCAGATGGGTATTGGGTGAATATCCTTTCCCACTCTGAGGATTGTCTTTAAATCTTGGTTACCGTTTCTTTTGAGGTGCAGAAGCTTTTCAATTTTATATAATCCGATTTGTTTATCTTTGCTTCCATTTGCTTGGTCAGTGGTGTGTCATCTTTAAAGATACTTTTAGTTTCGATGTCATAGAGCGTTACTCCTATGTTTTCTCCAATGTACCTTATAGAATCATGTCTGATGTTGAGATGTATAATCCATTTTGATCTGAGTTTTGTGCATGGCATTAGAAGGAGGTCTATGTTCATTTTTTTACACCTAGCTGCCCAGTTTTCCCAGCACCATTTGTTGAAGAGGCTTTCTTTGCTCCACTTAATATTTTTTGCTCCTTTATAGAAGATTAAGTGGTTGTATATTTGAGAGTGTGTTTCAGGATATTCAGTTCTATTCCATAGGTCTACGGGTCTGTCTCTATACCAATACCACACTGTCTTAATTACAACTGCTCTGTAGTAGAGCTTGAGGTTGGGGAAAATGATACCTCCCATTTTCTTTTTCCCAAGTATTGCTTTAGCTATTCGTGGGGCTTTATTATTTCATACAAATTTCAGGAGTGTTTGTTCAATTTCTTTGAAGAACATCATGGGCATCTTTATAGGGACCGCATTGAATCTGTATAAAGCTCTAGGGAGTATTACCATTTTGATAATGTTAATCCTTCCAATCCATGAGCAAGGAATGTGTCTCCATTTCCTCAGGTCTTCGTTTATTGCCTGAAGTAACGTTTTGTAGTTTTCTTTGTAGAGATCCTTTACATTCTTTGTCAAACTGATTCCTAGGTGTTTGATTTTCTGCGGTGCAATTGTGAATGGGATAGTTTCTTTAATGTCCCTTTCTTCTCCCTTGCTGTTTGCAAATAGGAAGGCCATTGACTTTTGGGTATTGATTTTGTACCCTGCCACTCTACTGTAGGAATGCATTATTTCTAGGAGCCTCTTGGTAGAGAGTTTTGGGTTTTCCAGGTATAATATCATGTCAACTGCAAATAGTGACAACTTGGCTTATTCCCTTCCTATCTGGATGCCCTTAATGTCTTTTTCTTCCCTGATTGCTATGGCAAGTACTTCCAATACTATATTGAATATAAATGGAGAGAGTGGGCAGCCTTGTTTTGTCCCTGATCTTAAAGGGAAGGCTTTCAGTTTTTCCCCATTGAGAATGATGCTCGCTGTGGGCTTGTAGTAGATTGCCTGGGTTATCTTGAGGAAGGTTCCTTCAATCCCCATTTTACGGAGAGCTTTCATCATGAACGGGGGTTGAATCTTGTCAAATGCCTTCTCTGAATCTATTGATATGATCATATGGCTTTTATTTTTCTTTTTGTTGATATGATGTGTTATGTGGATTGACTTGTGGATGTTGAACCATCCTTGCATTCCGGGATGAATCCCACTTGGTCATGGTGTATAATCTTTTGATGACTCTTTGGATTCTATTTGCTAGTATTTTGTTGAAGATCTTAGCATCTGTATTCATCAGGGAGATTGGTCTGTAGTTTTCCTTTTTTTGAGACATCTCTGTCTGCTTTGGGTATCAGGGTGATATGTGCCTCGTAAAAGCTATTTGGGAGTGTTTCTGTTTCTTCAATTTGCCGGAAGAACTTGAAAAGAATTGGGAATAGATCCTCTTTAAAGGTTTTGTAGAATTCAATGGTGAATCCATCTGGACCTGGGCTTTTGTGTTTGGGGGAGACTTTTTGATTACCGATTCTATTTCCTCGATGTAGATAGGTTTGTTGATGTATTCCAAATCTTCTTGTTGCATACTTGGGAGGCTATAGGAATTCAGGAATTTGTCCATTTCTTCTAGGTTCTCTTGTTTCATGGCATACAGGCTCTCATAGTAATCTCTGATGAGATTACTATGAATTTCTGTGGATTCTGTTGTGATGTCCCTGTTTTCATTTCTGATTCTATTTATTTGGGCTCTCTCTTTTCCTTTTCTTACAAGTCTTGCAAGTGGTTTGTCAATCTTGTTTATTTTTTTCAAAGAACCAGCTTTTTGGTTTCGTTGATCTTCTGGATTGTTTTTTGACATTCCATCTCATTGATTTCTGCTCTAAGTTTTATTATTTCCTTCTTTCTGCTTGGGTTGGGCTCCTTTTGTTAATCACTCTCTAAGATCTTGAGTCGTGAATTCAGACCGTTTATGATGGCCTTTTCTTCTTTTCTGATGAATGCTTGAAGAGCTATGAACTTGCCTCTTAACACTGCTTTTGCTGTATCCCACAAGTTCTGGTAATTCGTGTCTTCAGTCTCATTTGTTTCCAGGAATCTTTGGATTTCCTCTTTGATTTCTTTTATGACTTGCTGGTTGTTCAGCAGCGAGCTGTTTAGTTTTCAGGTACTTGGTATTGGTCTCCGTTTTTTTGTACAATTAACTTCTATTTTCAGTGCATCATGGTCTGAAAAAATAGTTGGCACAATTTCTATCTTCTTGATTTTATGGAGGTATGATTTATGGCTCAGCATGTGATCTATTTTGGAGTATGTTCCATGTGCACTGGAGAAGAAAGTGTATTCAGCTTTTTGGGGATGAAATACCCTGTATATGTCTACCAGCCCTCTTTCTTCCATCTCTTTTTTTAGGGCCAGTATGTGCTTGGTAAGTTTCAATCTTGTTGATCTATCCAGGGTTGATAGAGCAGTGTTGAAGTCTCCAACTACAATTGTGTTGCTGTCAATTTCTTCTTTGAAGTCTATTAGTAGTTGTTTTAGGTATTTTACTGGCCCCTCGTTGGGTGCATATATGTTTAATAGCGTGATTTCTTCCTGATATATGCATTACTTGACTATTAAGAAGTGACCTTCACTGTCCCTTCTGACCTTTTTCAGCCTGAAGTCTATGTTGTCAGATACAAGTATGGCCACCCCAGCCTTTTGGATGGGTTGTTTGTGTGAAGGATTGTTTTCTAGCCTTTTATTTTGAGCCTGTCTTTGCTCCGATTGTTCAGGTGTGTTTCTTGAAGGCAGCAGAATGTCGAATTCAATTTTTTGAACCATTTTGCCACTCTGTGTCTCTTAACTGGTGCATTTAGACCATTGACATTGAGAGAGATTATTGTAATGGGATTTTGTGCCATCTTTCTGTATTGGTTGGTTGTTCTTTTGGGTTATGTCTCATCTTATAGTAGATCTTTCAGTCCTTTAAAGGTTGGTTTTGATTTTACAAAGTTCCTAAGCTGTTCTTTATCCAAAAAGTTGTATATCTGTCCTTCAAATCTGAGCGAGAGTTTAGCTGGATAAAGAATTCTTGCTGAGGCATTCATTTCATTAAGTTTTTTTTACTATATCCCACAACTGCTTTCGGGCTTGGAGGGTGTCTTCTGAGAAGTCTGCTGAAAGTCGAATGGATGCTCCTTTGTATACAATTTCCTTCTTTGATCTTGCTTCCTGAAGAATTATGCCTCTGTTTATGGCATCCATTACTTTGACTAGGATGTGTCTTGGGGTCTTTCTATTGGGGTCTCTTCCTGCTGGTATGTGTCGGGCTTCTTGGATCTGGATGCCTTCATTCTTTAACTCTGGGAACTTTTCAGTCAGGATGTTTTTAACTGTTTTAATTTCCTTGGGGTTACTTTCCTGTACCTCTGGGACGCCTATGATTCTTATGTTATTCCTCCTGGCTTCATCTCATTGTTCTCTGTTCCGTTGCTGTTCCATTTTCCGGTCTTTTACCATCTTATGTAGTTCTCTGAGTGCTTTCTGCAGCTCATCTTCAGTCTTACTGATTCTCTCTTCCGCTGCTGTCATCCTACTGTTGAGAGTCCCTATTGTGTTTTTCATTTCATCTACTCACTTTTTAAGCGATGATATTTCTATTTGCATGGTTCTCATTTCTGCTCTCATTTCCTCCCATAATTTATTGACTGCCCTTTCAACTGCTTCGTTTATGTTCTCCTGTATTTTATTGGACATCTGCTCCATTTTTTCGTTGAGTTCCTTAAACATCGTACCAATTTATTCTCTAATTTTAATGTCAAAGAGATCGTGCTTGTTTGTATTCTTTTTTGAGTCTTCAGGGTCAATTCCTTCATCTGTTCTTCCAGCTGGGGATCTGCGTTGTTTCCCCATGGTGTTGTGGTGTTCAGGCATAGATTCCTCTAGTGCACTGTTTCTTTTTTCTTTAGGGTATTACCTTCCTTTGGTGTTGAATTTCCTAGTTTTTTGTATCAATAAGCGGCTCTGTGAGCAGCTGCCAGCCCGACCAGCCGCACACCCCAGGGAAAATACCTGAGGCGGAGACAGGCCGATGTGAGAGTTCAAAATGTTTGTTTACTTCCGCTACTGCTCAGACACCTGGGGGTTGTAGTTCTACCTTCTGACAAGACGTGGGGCTCTACCACCGCCCCAGGCACCAGCCCCACTGCCCGCACACCCCAGGAAGAATACCTGAGGCGGAGACAGGCTGGTGTGAGAGTTCAAAATGTCCATTTACTTCCGCTTCTGCTCGGACTTCTGGGGGGTTGTAGTTCCACCTTCTGCAGAGACCTGGGGCTCTACCATGGCCCCAGGCACCTGCCCGGCCGGCTGCACACCCCAGGGAGAATACCCATTCACTCTCAATGGAACAAACATCTCTGAATGCAGCAGTTATGCTTACCTAGGTCGAGAAGTCAACATGATGAACTGTTGCAGGACACCTAAGAGCCTCTTCATCTGCCCTGCATTACCTCCTGCAGGTCACTTCGTAGATAGGAGGGTAGTTTAAAAGTGGCAGTTTATCTGACCATGTATTCTGTACTGACTGGTATAAATATTCTCTCATGCTACCACAATCATCGTGGGACAGCTAGATCTTGCCAGCATATTTGCCTGGCAACATTGGGTCTCTAAGTAATTAGACCAGAGAGAAATGCTGTTTGACTCCAAGCAAGCAAGCTCCTTGATAACTCAAAGGCAACTAAAATACAAAACTACCGTGAAGTAGACGAGACTCTTGTGAAGGCTTGGAGAAATATTTAACTGGCATTAGTATAGTCTTTGGTACAGAGACATACCATCTCAGAAATCCCCTTCTATACCCAATAAAGGTATTTCCAGGCAGATCTTGGCTGGCGACATTAGCATCTAAAAAGGCCTAGGTGAGGTGCTGGGAGAAATTACCTGAGGGCATTTGACCCTGCCTGCTTCCAATAAAAGAGGGAGGTCTGAGTTGCAGGAGGATAAAACTAGCCTGTTTCCTCTCTTGTTCTCTCTTTTTGGGCTCTCTTTTGGGGCTTGCACTCTTTTTGGGAGTCTTGTCTTTGTCTCCTCTTTACAGGGCCTTAACACGTGGTGGCTGCTATCTTGGTCTACATGTGGCTGGGGTTCTAGCTGGGAATCCTAAGCACAGGGTTTTTCCTATTACTGATTTGTATGCCTGAACCTGTGATAAGTAAAGCATTTTTAAACCTGTGCCGGATTCCTGAGTTTTCATCCATTCCCGCTGTCTTCAGGTGTAGAAGGGAACTTGCTTCCCAGTACTGTTGGGGACACAGCGGTGTCCCTGACAATGAAAGACCTAAAACCTGAGCTGCGCAGGAAGAAGAGAGGGCATAGAATGCCTTCAAAGGCATCGAAGAAATAGCGAAAAAGACAATGAATCTCCAGTTCCGGGCACATCTCTTTGGAGTCCACCATTCTCCCTGCATTAACATACGCCTCAGAGACTTGGACCCTACGAAAGCAGAATAAGAATGCTATTCGGGTCTCCCAAAGAGGAATTGAAAGAGCTATGCTTGGAATATCATGCCTCACTCAAGTGAGAGAAGGAATCCCGAGTTCCGACCTCCATTGCTGTTCCAGAGTCAGGAATGCTGTCTCGTTTGCCAAGCCATCGAAAATCAGATGGGCTGGACATGTAATGCGATTTGGAGACCACTGCTGGACTAGAGTCATTACCAACTGGATCCCACACGCTGTCAGAAGATCACATGGCCGCCCACCTACAAGATGGTCAGACCTCTTCGTCAAGACCCTGAGCGAACGGTTTGAGGTTCTTCATATTCCTGAAGCAATCATATGCCATTGGGCTACACTGGCGTGTGATAGGGTCAAATGGAGATGTTACTAGTGCCCACTCGAGTAAACTGATGACTAACGGGATGTCAAGTGATCAAGTGAACAACTGAATTCAGGAAAGCTTATGACTTTATCGATACCATTACTATGTTGCAATAATCAATAAAATTAGTGCCAGCTAGGAGAACAGGCATGGCGATAGGGGGATGGTAGGAAAGGAAGGTCTTTGGTGTTGGTGAGGGGCACCCTGGTGATGGTCCAGACTGATGTTGAATGACGAATGCTTGAAAAACTTTGTACTTGTAAATCACGGTGTTCAAGAAAGGGGGATAAAAAGTCTTTTTCTAACATTTAATAGTCATGTCCACTTATTCATATATTATTTAGTTGTTTTTATGCTACAATGCTACAGTTATTTAGTAGAGACAATAGCTATATGTCTAGTAAAGTTAAAATGTTTGTTATCTGACCTCTTAAATATAGCTTTCCATCCTCTATCTAATAAATCCTAATTGATAGGCCTGTTGGTGATCATAGAAATATATTATATGCACTGTTAAACATGGTAGACAATTAACTTATTAAACTATGACTAGTGTGACAAAAGAGAAATTACTATTTTAGTTAGTTTACAGTTGCTCATGACTAGTAGTTACTGAGTTGTTCATAACAGGTAGAGAAGCAATGAAGAAAGGTTAGAAGGAGTAAAGGGTTTTTAACCACATCCAGAGGTGCTCAGGGGTTATTCTTGTTCTGTGCTCGGAAATCCCTCCCAGTGGGCTTGAGAGACCTTATAGGATGTTGGGAATTGGCTGTGTACAAGGAAAGTGACACCCTTTGTACCATCCCTCTGGCCCTTGGATATAGCTGAAAAGAAGGCCAAATCAGTTTCAAAATTAGATTCTACATAGTCTTTAGAAAAGTGGAAGGTCGCTTTCCTCTAGTCAGAGAGGGATGTGGGGAAGATCACTGCTGCTGCTGCATGACTGAATCTGTGGGTTAGACAACACTTGAGCCCAACTGCTGAGAAGAGTTTATCAAAGAGGTCAGGGTAATGTGTTTAGTGTAGGAGATACTGGTTCTGTGACTCCAGTCTCTTGACACTCCACAATCATACATACACCCTCTCAGTGAGAGGTCTTAGTACAACCTCTCACTAGAAATGAAGAGTTCTTTGCTTTCTTTAATTGAATCACTGTGAGATGGACCACTACAAAGCTGTTCATGATTGGATTTCGTCATAGTGTTCCAACACCCATCCCTCCACCAGTGCACATTTTCTATCACCAATGTCCCCAGTTTTCTTCATCCTCCCAACCTCCAACCTGCCTTAATGGCACTTTTCTTCTCTTTCTCTTCTGTCTCTGTCTCTGGCTCTCTCTCTTCTCTCTCTCCCCCCCACTCTCCTTTTTGCACATTGTGGTTTGCAATGCAGACACTGAAGGGTTATCATGTATATCCCCAATGACCAAGCATCTGCAAGCTAAGATAAACAAATGGGACTATATGAAACTAAGAAGCTTCTACAGCTCAAAAGAAATATGACAAAGATACAATACAGCCCATGGATTAGGAAAGACAATTTGCCCAATACGTTTCTGCTAAAGGGGTAATATCCAAGACATATAAGGCATTGGCAGAAATTTATAGGGAAAAAAAACAACACCATCAAAAAATGGGGCAAAATATTAATGCCATAAAAATGGAGCAAAATAATGAACAGAAATGTCCTCAAAGAGGAAATTAAAATGGCCAAAAGATTTCTTTAAACACTGTCAGTGAAGCATTATAGTTTTAACCCATGCCTGGGGTAATGTATTTTTCATCTGAGCCTCTTATTTTCTTCCTTCTTGTGTATATTAACTCACATGTAAATCCCCAAACCTCATAATTCCCCCTACCCCTGATACTTCCAAACATTGGAGCTAATTTATAAACTATTGCCTCCACTATAGATGTTCCCTGTCTTATTAATATATCATGAGTGAATTATAAGAAACTATGATGTCATGCAGAATTCATTAAGCTACTTATCAGTAATAATA
This sequence comes from Cryptotis parvus, assembly GCA_021461705.1. Classification (NCBI taxonomy): domain Eukaryota; kingdom Metazoa; phylum Chordata; class Mammalia; order Eulipotyphla; family Soricidae; genus Cryptotis; species Cryptotis parvus. The sequence continues at coordinate 30,501 of JAJIBD010007804.1, read as the reverse complement.
TTATCTCCACACAACCCATAAATGCCTCATTCTGAGTGTCTACTTTCCGGCTGTACTTGGCATGAACTTTCTGAGTTCTGACAGAGAGATCCAGGGATAAGAATTTTATTTACTTGCTTATTTATTTTAAAATATTTTATTATACTACCGTGAGATATACAATTACAAAGGTGTTCATAATTGGTTCTCAGTCATACAGTATTCCAGCACCTATCCCTCCACCAGTGCCCCAAACTCACCACCAATATCCTCATATTCCCTCCTACCCACCCCCCAGACTGCCTCTATAGCAGGCACCTTTTATTTCCCTATCTTTTTTCTCTCTCTCTGCCTCTGTCTCTGTCTCTGTATCTCTCTCTTATTTTACATATTGTGACTTGCCCTACAGACATTTAAGGTTTATCCTGTAAGTGTCTTTGTGTATATTCAATGGTGAGTTCTAGTCTGACATTACCATTTCCCACACTTAGTAAAACACTGGTATATATTTATATCCTATTAATGAATGCAGTCATTCTATATCTGTCCTTTTCCTTCTAATTTCATTCACCATGATATTCTCCATGTTCATCCATTTGCAGGTAAATTTTATAATTTTGTCTTTTCTGACAGCTGCATAGTATTCCATTGTGTAGATGTACCACAGTTTCTTTAACCAGTCCTCTGTTCTCGGACACTTAGGTCATTTTCAGATTCTAGCTATTGTGAATAGAACTGTGATGATTAAAGAAGTAAAAATAGTGTTTCTGCTAAGTGTTTTTGGGTCTCCAGGATATATTCCCAAGAATGGTATTGCTGGGTCAAATGGGAGCGCAATATCTAATTTTTGGAAGAATGTCCATATTGTTTTTCAAAAGGGCTGGACCAGTTGTCACTCCCACCAATAGTGTATGAGAGTTCGTTTCTCCTTGCATCCATGCCAGCACCGGTTTTTCTTGCTGTTTTGGATGTGTGCCAGTCTCTGTGGTGTGAGATGGTACCTCATTGTTGTTTTTATTTGCATCTCCCTGATGATCAACGATGAAGAGCACTTTTTCATATCCTTTTGGCCATTTGAGTTTCTTCTTTTTGGAAGTTTCTGTTCATTTCTTCTCCCCATTTTTGATAAGGTTGGCTGTTTTCATCTTATAAAGTGCTACCTGTGCCGAGATAAGAATTTTAATGCATATGGTTTAGTGAAAATGATTCCAGAAAAGTAGAGTCAGAGTAACTAAATCATTCATTTACACAGAAAGCAAGGAAATAGTAGAATGCCTACAGAAGACATATTAATATGAAATTTAGTATGGTGGATTATTGGACTTCAATACTGCTCCATATTATTTGGACCTTTGAAAAATGGTATTGAAAGTACTTTGGACTTGTCTTTCTACTAGATTCATCTTTAGATATTCTTATTGTGTCGATTTTATGGCATTTCTCACCTGCCCTGTGAATATTATAGCCTAGCACTGCCAGGAGGAGAATTTTAGATGCTTGAAACCTTCATATTCAGGAATGGTGAGTGCTGAAATGGTAATATGCCACCAACAACATCAGCTATAACTCTGTAAATATAAAACAATCCATAATGGCATGCAGACAAAGAGGTATGGCAAAAGTAACAAATAAAATCAAAATGAAACCCACAGATGTTTGTATGTACACATGCATCTTACACACAAAGGCCCTTTGTTTACCACAGAAGTAATCAGATGTTACTTCTATGAATCATATTCAGAGGAAGAGAGCTGGTCAATTTCAAAAGAAAACTTAATATTTTTTTCTCATTGTTTTCTCAAGGATGAAATAAGAATCATTACTTTGAATTCAGTTATTTCAAACTGAAAAGAGAGATAGCTAAATAAGTGAGGAGAAATCATGAAAACATTGAGTCTGGAATGAATGCTGTGCGTAAGTTCATTCTGTTAATATTTGCTTTTCCATCTTTTTTCAAAAAATAAAACACTGATTTATTCATTATTCATAGTTATTCACAGTTGAGTTTTAAACAAGCAATATTATCTCCACCAATCTTCTGAGGTTCCCCCCCATATACCCACAAATACCCCCTCCAACATGCCCTCTTGACAGGATGGAGGACATAATCTTCATTTGGATGTTAAACTTTGGCTTTCTTGATTTTAGTGTTGTGGACTCTGTGGTTTGGATATTTGACACTATCATTTATTAATGCACTTTTGTACTTGACTCCCTTGACCTGGCCCCCTGTTGCTTTGCATTTGTCTCTTCTCCCCCCTACTCTCCACTTTTTTTTCTTATACTTTCTTTTTATTATAATGCTGAGAGATATATAATTATAAAGATGTTCATAATTGGGATTGAGTCATACAGTGTTCCAGCACCCATCCCTCCACTAAGGCACCATTTCCATGACCAATGTCTCCACATTCCCTCCCACCCACCCCCAGCCTGACTCTATAGCACTCTTTCTTTTTCTCTCTCTCAGTCTCTCTCTTTCTCGTCCTCTTACCTTACACATGGTAGCTTGCCCTACAGACATTTAGGTTTATCATGCAAATGTATTTGTGTATATTCATGCTGAGTTCTAATCTGGTGGTTTCATTTCCCACAATTAGTAGAACACTGAAATATATTTATATCCCATTAATGAATTCAGTCATTATATATCTGTCCTTTTCCTTCTTATTTCACTCAACATAATAATCTCCATGTCCATCCATTTGCAGATAATTTTCATGACTTCTTTTCTGACAGCTGCATAGTATCAGATTGTGTAGCTGTACCATAGTTTCTTTTTTTTAAAGTATTTTATTATACCACCGTGAGATATACAAATAAAAAAGATATACAATTAAAAAGTTCATATTTGGATTTTGGTCATACAGTGTTCTAGCACCCATCCCTCCACCAGTGCCCAGCTCCCACCACCAACGAACCCGGTTACCTCCCCCTTCCCCAGCACACCTCCATGGCAGGTTCTTTATTTCTTTCCCTTTCTCTCTCTTTCTCTTTTCCTTCCCTTCCAGACTATGGATTACAGAACATACATTAAGAGGTTGGCATGTGTATCCTTTTGCCTCTATTTAATGTTCAGTTCTAGGGGTGGCATTAGTACCCTCGACAATTATTAGCACACCGTTCCATTTTCTGTCTTACCTAATCTCTGACTACCACACATTTGTGATAATTTCCACTTTTGACAAGACCTCCTGATATATGTTTCACTTGACCTTGGATATTGGTATCATAATATGTACATATATATTTATGCCATGCAAATAAATGCAGTCATTCTGTATCTGTCTCTCTCCTTCTGGCTAATTTCGCTCAACATAATCTTCTCCATGTCCATCCATTTATAGGCAAATTTTATGACTTCATTTTTCCTAACAGCTCCATAGTATTCCATTGTGTAGATGTACCAAAGCTTCTTTATCCAGTCATCGATTTTCGGGCACTCTGGTTGCTTCCAGATTCTGGCTATTGTGAATAATGCTGCTATGAACATAAAAGTAGGGATGGTGTTTCCGCTGCGTATTTTTGGTTTCCCAGAGTAGATTCCCAGGAGTGGTATGGCTGGGTCAAATGGGAGTTCAATTTCTAGTCTTTGGAGGAAAGTCCATATTGTTTTCCAAAAAGGCTGTACCAGCCGGCATTCCCACCAACAATGGATGAGTGTCCCCTTTTCCCCACATCCACGCCAGCACTTGTTGTTCTTGCTCTTTTGAATATGTGCCAGTCTCTGTGGTGTAAAGTGGTATCTCATTGTTGTTTTGATTTGCATCTCTCTGATGATTAGAGATGATGAGCATTTTTTCATAAGTTTTTTTGGCCATTCGAATTTCTTCCTTGCTGAAGTTTCTGTTCATTTCTTCTCCCCATTTTTTGATGGGGTTGTTTGTTTTCTTCTTGTAAAGTTCTACCAGTGCCTGATATATCCTGGATATTAACCCCTTATCAGATGGGTATTGGGTGAATATTCTTTCCCATTCTGTGGACTGCTTTTGTATCTTAGTCACTGTTTCTTTTGAGGTGCAGAAGCTTTTTAGTTTCATGTAGTCCCTTATGTTTATCTTTTCTTCTAGTTACTTTGTTAGTGATGTTTCACCTTTGAAGATGCCTTTAGCTTCAATTTCATGGAGGGTTTTTCCTATATTTTCTCCAATGTACTTTATGGATTCAAGTCTGATATTGAGATCTTTAATCCATTTTGATCTGATTTTTGTGCATGGTGTTAGACACAGGTCCAAATTCATTTTTTTACATGTCGCTGCCCAATTTTCCCAGCACCACTTGTTGAAGAGGCTTTCCTTACTCCATTTTAGACTCATTGCACCTTTATCAAAGATTAAATGATCATGTGTTTGAGGTTGGGTGTCAGGATACTCAATTCTATTCCATAGGTTCACAGGTCTGTTTTTATTCCAATACTATGCTGTTTTAATTACTACTGCCTTGTAGTACAGTTTGAAGTTAGGAAAGGTGATGCCTCCCATCTTCTTTTCCCCGAGGATTGCTTTAGTTTCTTTATCCAGTTATCTGTTCTCGGGCATTTAGGTTGTTTCCAGACAATGGCTATCATGAACAGAGCTGTGATGAATATAGAAGCGCAGATACTATTTCTGCTGTATGTTTTGGGGTCTCTAGGATCTATTCCCATCAGTGGTATTGCTTGGTCAAATGGGAGCTCAATATCTAGCTTTTGGAGAAATGTCCATATTGTTTTCTGAAAGGGCTGGACCAGTTGGCACTCCCACCAACAGTGGATGAGAGTTCCTTTCTCCCTGCATCCATGCCAGCACTGGTTGTTCTTGCTGTTATGTAAGTGTGCCAGTCTCTGTGGTATGAGATAATACCTCCTTATTGTTTTGATTTGCATTTTCCTGATGATTAATGATGAAGAGCACTTTTCATATGCCTTTTGCATTCAAATTTCTTCTTTTGGGGAGTTTCTGTTCATTTCTTCTCCCCATTTTTGGATGAGGTTTGCTGTTTCCTTTTTGTGAAGTTCTACCAGTGCCTGATATATCATGTATATTAACCCCTTATCAAATGGGCTTGGGTGAATATTCTTTCCCAGTCTGTGGGCTGTCTCTGTATCTTGCTCACCTTTTCTTTTGAGGTGCAGAAGTTTTCTCGGTTTTATAAAATCCCATATGTTTATCTTTGCTTCCATTTGCTTTGTCAGTAGTGTTTCATCTTTATTGTTTTTTTTCTTCTTTTTAGGTCACACCCAGCGATGCTAGGGATTACTCCTGGCTCTGCACTCAGGAATTACTCCTGGCAGTCCTCATGGGACCATACGGGATGCTGGGGATTGAACCCGGTCAGCTGCATGCAAATGTTTTATTGTTGAAGATGCCTTTAGCTTCAATTTCATAGTGTGTTTTTTCTTATGTTTTCTTTAGTATACCTTAAAGATTCATGTATGATGTTGAGATCTTTAATCTATTTTGATCTAACTATTGTGCGCGGTGTAAGAAGAAGGTCTGAGTTCCTTGTTTTACCTGTAGCTGCCCAATTTTCCCAGAACCATTTGTTGAAGAGGCTTTCTTTGCTCCACTTAATATTTTTTTTGCTCCTTTGTCAAAGATTTGACCAAACACTTCTGAAATCTGTATGGAATAATAACCCCCACGTATAGCTAAGACAATCCTTGGGAAAAGGAGATGGGAGTTATCATGTTCCTCAACTTCAAACTCTACTACAAGTCAGTCATAATTAAAATGGCATGGTATCATTATAGAGACATACCTGTAGACCTACGGACTAGAACCGAATAACCTGAAACACACTATCAAATCTTACACTCTTTCTTATACTCTGTCTTATACTTTTCCTTCTCATACACTGTGGTCAAGGTTGATAAGGGCATTTCTCTTTACAACATTGCATTCAATCATCAAGTTATTCTAATACCACATATCATTGTTATCCTGTGTTCATATTCATTCTTTTTCTGGTTTACTTAATTATACATGTTGTTTTCCGGCTCTATCCATGTTGCTGTGAATTACATGATTTCATCATTTCTTATACTCTGAAATATCGTAGTATGTGTTTGTGTGTGTGGACACACATTTCATGGTCCATATATCTGTCATTGAACATCTAAGTTGATTCCAAATCTTAATTATTTCTTAGCTATTATTATTAATGAATGTTGCAATGAATAATGATGTGAAAAATTCTTTTGAATGAATATTTTTCTGTCATGTGGATAGATAGAAAAAAAATGGAATTACCAGGATATATGGGTATTTAGTTCTGAGTTTACTGAGTACCAGTCATACTGTTTTCCATTAGGAATAAACCATACATTATCCCACTAGCAGTGAATAAAGGTGGTTTTTTACCACATCTATGCCAAGAGATAATTCTCAGTATTTTTGATATGTGTTATTCTCATTGGTAACTTCTTCACTTGATCACTTGAATCCCGTTATTCATCAATTTGCTCGAGCGGGAGCCAGTAACATTTCCATTGGACCCTATCACGTGCCAATGTAGCCCAATGGCATCTGGTTGATTCAGGAATATGAAGAGCCTCAAACCATTTCTTCAGGATCTTGACAAGGAAGTCTGACCATCTTGTAGGTGGGCGGCCACGTGATCTTTTGACATCCCGTGGGATCCAGGGGTAATGGCTCTAGTCCAGCAGTTGTCTCCAAATCGCGTTACATGTCCAGCCCATCTGATTTTCGATGCCTTGGCAAACAAGACAGCGTCCCTTGATTCTGGAATAGCGATGGAGGTCAGAACTCTGGAATCCTTCTCTCACTTGAGTGAGGCGTGATATTCCAAGCATGGCTCTTTCAATTCCTCTCTGGGAGACCGAATAGCATTCTTATCTCGCCAGTAGGGCCCAGGTCTCTGAGGCGTATGTTAATGCAGGGAGAATGTTGGAGTCAAAGAGATGTGCCTGGAGCCAGAGGTTCTTTGTCCTTTTAGCTATTTCTTCATACCTTTGAAGGCATTCCATGCCGCTCTCTTCCTCCTGCGCAGCTCAGGTTTTAGGTCATTCATCATGTTGATTTCTTCACCTAGGTGCACATAACCCGATGACTGAAGCAGTCATCGAAGCCCTAGCCAAACAGGGTGTTCAAACCCAATACATCAAGATCCTTCGTGAGCTGTATTACGGATTCACCACCAGGATCTCACCATTCTACAAAGAAGTGATCATTGATGTCAAAAGAGGGGTTTGACAGGGTGATACCATTTCACCAAAACTCTTCAGCGCCACCCTCGAGAAAATCATGCAACAATTACAATGGGAAGGAATAGGAGTAAACATAGATGGTCGGCAACTACACCACCTCCGCTTCGCTGATGACATCGTTCTAATAACACCAAACATTAGCCAAGGGGCACAAATGCTGGCTGACTTCGACAGAGAATGTGGAAAGATAGGTCTACAGCTGAATCTAAAGAAAACTATGTTTATGAAGAATGAACTAGTTCCAGAGGCCCCATTAACTCTCAATGGAACAAACATCTCTGAATGCAGCAGTTATTCTCACTGGTGTAAGATGATATCTCATTGTTGTCTCGATTTGAGTTTCCTTAATAACAAATGATGAGCAATTTTTTCTTCTGCCTGTTAGCCTTCTGCATGTCTTCTTCAGAGAAGTGTCTGTTCATTTCATCTCATTTTTGATGGGGCTTTTAGATCTTTCTCTATTGAAATTTGTGAGTACTTTATAGATCCTGTATATCAACTCTTTTTATAATGCCAGAATCAAAAGTAAAAGAAATGGGATTACATCAAAATTAAAAGTTTTTGTATAGCAAAAGAAATACATGCTAAAACTGAACAACAATGGAGTGTGTAATCTTGCTAAAAGAAGCACTATCATTTGTGTTGGTTACACACATACACTTATACTCCTGATTACCTGTTATTAAGATAAACAAAGCACCAAACTGCAGCTGAACTGTAAGTGACAGTTTTCTCCCAAGATGCAAACTTCAAAGCTCATTTTTGCTTTGATTACATTATAGCTCTTCTTTAAGCTTCTGAGTGATCAATTGACTTAGAGACAGCCAATGTTTGGTATGATATCTTGTACAGGTCCCCAGTTCATAGGGTTGTTGTGTGAATATTAGGAAAATCATCAGGAATTTCTAACTAAAATGTCTTGGGATGGGACCTACCCACCATTGCCATCACTTCTCAAACTTATGGATGAAAAGCTCCTCCTCTTAGCTTTTTCCAAATGTAAATATGTTACTGTAGAAGGCTACTAAGTTGACTGATGAATAACTCCTAATACACAAGCATAGTTTAATATATCTGATAAAGTACAGAAACCAAGTCCTGAAGCAATGAGTCATCAGTTGCCTAAATGTTAACATTCCCAAAATAATTCTGAAACATAATAAATAATAATTTGTCTCATGTTTATGAACATATACTTTGGGAGCTTCTTTTTGCTTTTTCATCTCACTTAACCCTCACAGATATGTATTTAACAAAGGAGGTTCATATGACTTAAAGTTTGAACCTATGGTTTTGAAGTGTCAAAGGCCTGTGTTTGGAGGTCAGAAAGAAAAGTAGAGTAGGAAAACAGATGAAAAGGAACAAAGAAAAAAGATGTATAAATAAGGGCTTTCCCTTCATGAGGGTTAGGCTCTCCCAATATGCCTGGGATTTCATTTCCCATATTTTTCTTTTTCTTATTTACTTTGAACCATGGGACTATTCTTTTAGTGGCCTGGAATGGTAAAAATATTCAATTCTCAAACTTTTTGCCTAGAACACTCCACAATCATATTATTTTTACATACTGCTACAAGAAAAATAAAATCTCTCTTATTAAATAGTTTTTAACTTACATGGACATATGACTCTGGAAAAACAGTTTTATTTTCTCCAATTCAAGACTCTATATATATATATATATATATATATATATATATATATATATAATTTTAAAGCAATAATTTCCACTTATTTGGTTATTAAAAATTTAAATCCAGGGTAATTCAAGTTTTAGTAGTAGAAGGTAGCCTATTAGTGCATTCCTTCTCATAGAAAACACTTGAAAAGGGAAATGTTCTTGTATATTGATTTGTTTTATAAGTTGTTCAAATTGGTATCTTTAAAAATTAAACATAAGAGAAATAGAATAACAAGACAGTGAAGTTTTGCCACAATCCTATTCTTCAGCATGAACCACTGCTAACCATTATGTAGGTTTTTTTATACTTCTATTTTAGAGAATTTACTAAGCCTTTCCACATAGTTCATCTCATTGAAACCTCACAACAGCAATATTCAATTATAAATGTGAGATTGGGGAAATTGTTTTCCAGTGAACTTTAATAACCTTCTCACAAAAGGGAGCTACCATGACTGACTACCTTCTATTCACATTTTTGCAAACCCAGTTCAGGATTGATTCACTGTGACCTTTTGTGCTCCATTCATATAGCAAAGGGCAGACTGGGCTGTGGAGAGCTGAATCAATCCAAAATCTGCAAAGCATTTGGGTTCTATCAGTTACAGCCTTAGCCAAGCACAAAGAATTTGCATGGATAATAAAGATAAAGCAGTCCCTAGAAAGGGGGCTGTATAGAGATCACAACTTTGTTTGAGATAACAACAATCCCAAAATGGACTAGTTAGTCTAAAGTGTGATTATAAAATTAAGTTCAAATTAGGGTAAAGAGCGGTATCTCCTCTCATAGAAATAGGTATAGAGAGATTTAACACATGAATTACCACTTGAGATAAAGTAGTGACTCTCAAATGAATGGAATAAACCAAGTCCCATTAGGTTAACAGCCCTGGGGTTAAGTGTTTAATTGGTGGTTTCTTTGCTCTAATAGATCATTTAGATAAGATCTTGAAATCAAGTTGTGGTACTATAGGAGTGGACTATTTGTTCTAATAGATCTTTTAGATAAGATCTTGAAATCAGGATGTGGTGCTATAGGAAAGATCTTGGAGTCTTGGGTGAATTTAGCTGTCATACCTTCTAAGTAGACTAATGAAAAGATAAGGACCCTGATTCCAAGAAGCCCTATAATTTGATTTCTTAAGTTAGTTTGTATATAATGACTGGTTATTTTGACTAGGAAGTCATTTCAATGAACCCATTAAGATGCCAAGGAGTAAGCAATATTAAATTTCTCTCAAAGGAGAAAAGGAAGGATAGTTAATATTAGTGTTAATCTATTTCCCAAGTCATAAATAAAAATATTTCCTAGGTAAATGTATAATCATTATTATATTATTATTATTATTATTATTATTATTATTATTATTATTATTATTGTGGCATTAACATTAGTTGGCCATATGCTTTTATCAAATTCTTTGATCTTCACCTGAAGCAGAAGGAAGTGTTGACTGAAGTGGATTTAATTTCTACTGAAACAAAGAGGCAGCAGTATGGCTCTTTGAGTTCCCTGGTTCTGAGCAAACTACACTGTATAGAATATTATGATGAAGCTTAAAATGTTGTAATGTCCTGATAGTGATTTCATATCCTTCCCAAAGTGCTATCTCTCAAGCTGTTCATAGCTTAGGTGGAAACTCCACCTCAGGATTACCTTTGGCTAATGCTGCAGGCTTTGATGATGAGACCCTGGCAAGCCAGTCTAGGGGAGAAAAAGGACATTTTGAGAATTTTAAGTGATTTGGATAAGCAGTTGTCAGGTACAATTGATGTTCATTTATATTTCACTAACCAAAATCTAATGTTGCCCCAAATTGGGAAATAAATAGTTCAAATACTAATCAGGTCCAATCCTGCCTTAATGTAAAAAGTGAACTGCCCTACCTTTTCTTCCAATCCTCCTCTCAGACAGGAGATTGAATGTTTCCTGGCAGTGCTTTAAATACTTTTGCTATTCAGACTTCAATGAATCCACAATAATCATATCAGTTAAAGCAGCTTGGATTTTTCCAAAGCTGTTTTAAGTTTAAAATACTTTTGAACTACTTACCGTGGTATTCATTCTTTGATATTAGGTTTTTTTAAGGCCAATATTCAGATGGTTTGCCTCTTAACTGTTCAACCCATACACCTATTTGGTTTGAGGATTTTTTTTCTGTTTTAACTCAGTCCACAATTTTCTATTCTCCTACCTTCCAGAAAGTTAATTGCATAGAATCCGGGAGCCATATGCTGTTACTAGTAAAGATTTCAAGAAATCCTTGGTGTATGTTCATTCTCAGGTAATCAAACAATAAAAACTTCAGTAGACTATCACTAAGAACTGAGTTAATGTTTAGTGCCTGACTAAGCGATTTATAGGAACTTTTTATTTTCTCTTTCTATGAAAGAAGGTTATATATAAAGAAGAACTTTATCTTTTTTTCGCATATGGAGAGTGTGACATATCAATATAACAGTGTTGGGTGGGATGGAGGGTGAGGAAGAGGAGTATCTATTTCTTTAGATGGAAATTATTCTACTCAGCCCTGGTCACTCCTCAAGAAATCAAACAGGGTGATATGTGCCTCGTAGAAGCTGTTTGGGAGTGTTTCTGTTTCTTCTATTTCCTGGAAGAGCTTGAAAAGGACTGGCAGTAGGTCCTCCTTAAAGTTTTGGTAGAGTTCACTAGGGATTCCGTCTGGACCTGGGCTTTTGTGTCTGGGCAGACTTTTTAATTACTGTTTCTATTTCCTCGATGGTGATGGGTTTATTCAGGTATTGGAGGTCTTCTTGTTTCAGCCGGGAGGTTATAGGACTTCAGGAATTGATCCATTTCTTCTAGATTCTCATGTTTCACGGCATACAGGCTCTCAAAGTAATCTCTGATGATCTTTTGGATTTCTGTGGTTTCTGTTGTGATGTCACCCTTTTTATTTGTGATTCTGTTTATTTGGGTTTTCTCTTTCCCTGTCCTTACAAGTCTTGCCAATGGTTTGTCAATCTTGTTTATTTTTTAAAAAAACAGCTCTTGGTTTCATTAATCTTTTGGATTGTCTTTTTTGGTTTCCAACTCATTGATTTCCTCTCTCAAGTTTTATTATTTCCTTTTTTTCTGCCTGGGTTGGGCTCCCTTTTGTTGGTCTTTTTCTAATGTCTTCAGCTGTGTAGTCAGGTTATTTATGTGGGCCCTTTCTTGTTTCCTGATGAATGCTTGCAGAGCTATAAACTGCCCTCTTAACACGGCTTTTGCCGTGTCCCACAAGTTCTTATAATTGGTATCTTCATTTTCATTTGTTTCCAGAAATCTTTGGATTTCCTGTTTGATTTCTTCTGTGACCCATTTGTTGTTCAGCAGTGAGCTGTTCAGTTTCCAGGTGTTTGGTTTGACTCCCTGTTTCTGTGTACGGTTAACTTCCATTTTCAGTGCATCATGGTCTAAAAAGATAGCTGACACAGTTTCTATCTTTTTAATTTTATTGAGGTATGCTTTGTGGCTCAGCATGTGGTCTATCTTGGAGAATGTTCCATGTGCACTAGAGAAAAAATGTGTATTCAGCTTTTTTGGCATGAAAAGCCCTGTATATATCTACTAGCTCTCTTTCTTCCATTTCTTTCCTTCAGGTCCAATATTTCCTTGGTGAGTTTCAGTCTTGTTGATCTATCCAACGTTGATAGAGCAGTGTTGAAGTCTCCAACTATTATTGTGCTACTGTTAATGTCTTCTTTGAGGTCTCTTAGCAGTTGTTTTATGTATTTTGCTGACCCTCGTTGGGTGCATATATGTTTAGTAGTGTAATTTCTTCCTGGTGTACATACCACTTAATTAATAAGAAGTGGCCTTCGTTGTCCCTTCTAACCTTTTTCAGCCTGAAGTCTATATTATCTGATACTTAATATGGCCACACCAGCCTTTTGGGAGGAGTTGTTTGCATGGAGAATGGTCTTCCAACCTTTGACTCTGAGTCTGTGTTTGTTCTGCTTATTCAGATGCGTTTCTTGTAGACAGCAGAATGTTGGGTTCAATTTTTTAATCCATTTTGTCACTCTGTGTCTCTTAATTGGTGCATTTAGACCATTGACATTGAGAGAGATTATTGTCATTGGATTTTGTGCCATCTTTCTTTTGTGTTTGTTGTGCTTATGGGTTTGGTCGCATTAGAGTAGGCCCTTCAGTCCTTCTTTTAAAGTTGGTGTTGAGTCCATGAAGTTCCTGAGTTGTTGCTTATCCATGAAGTTGTGTATCTTTCCTTCATATCTGAATGTGAGCCTGGCCGGATAAAGAATTCTTGGTGAAGCCTGCAGTTCATTGAGCCTTTCGCAATATCCCACCATTGTTTTCGGGCTCGGAGTGTTTCATCAGAGAAGTCTGCTGTAAATATTAGAGATGTTCCTTTGTATGTGATTTCCTTCTTTGATCTTGCTGCTTTCAGTATTCTATCCCTATCTATAGTTTTTGTCATTTTTATTAAGATGTGTCTTGGAGTATTCTTGTTGGGGTTTCTTTTAGCTGGTATCCTACGGTCCTCTTGGATCTTGAGGCAAGCATTCTTTATTTCCGGGAACTTTTCAGCAATTATGGCTCTGACAGAAACTGAACAGAAACTTCAGCAAGGGAAGAAATTCGAATGGCCAAAAACATATGAAAAAATGCTCATCATCACTAATCATCAGAGAGATGCAAATCAAAACAACAATGAGATACCACTTTACACCACAGAGACTGGCACATATTCAAAAGAGCAAGAACAACAAGTGCTGGCATGGATGTGGGGAAAAGGGGGACACTCATCCATTGTTGGTGGGAATGCCGGCTGGTACAGCCTTTCTGGAAAACAATATGGACTTTCCTCCAAAGACTAGAAATTGAACTCCCATTTGACCCAGCCATACCACTCCTGGGAATCTACTCTGGGAAACCAAAAATACGCAGCGGAAACACCATCTCTACTTTTATGTTCATAGCAGCATTATTCACAATAGCCAGAATCTGGAAGCAACCAGAGTGCCCGAATATCGATGACTGGATAAAGAAGCTTTGGTACATCTACACAATGGAATACTATGCAGCTGTTAGGAAAAAATGAAGTCATAAAATTTTGCCTATAAATGGATGGACATGGAGAAGATTATGTTGAGCGAAATTAGCCAGAAGGAGAGAGCAGATACAGAATGACTGCATTTATTTGCATGGCATAAATATATATGTACATATTATGATACCAATATCCAAGGTCAAGTGAAGCATATATCGGAGGTTGTCAAAGGTGGAAATTATCACAAACGTGTGGGAGTCAGAGTTTAGGAAAGACAGAAAATGGAACAGGGTGCTAATAATTCGAGGGTACTAATGCCAACCTAGAACTGAGCATTATATAGAGGCAAAAGGATTCACATGACAACCTTTTAATGTATGTTCTGTAATCCATAGTCTGGAAGGGAAGGAAAAGAGAAAGAGAGAGAAAGGCAAAGAAATAAAGAACCTGCCATGGAGCAGGGCTGGGGGAAGGGGGAGGGAACCGGGATGTTGTTGTTGGGAGATGGGCACTGGTGGAGGGACGGGTGCTGAAACACTGTATGACCAAAACCCAAATATGAACTTTTTTAAATGTATATCTTTTTTATTTGTATGGGAGATGGGCACTGGTGGAGGGACGGGTGCTGAAACACTGTATGACCAAAACCCAAACATGAACTTTTTAATTGTATATCTTTTTATTTGTATGGAGATGGGCACTGGTGGAGGGACGGGTGCTGAAACACTGTATGACCAAAACCCAAACATGAACTTTTTTAATTGTAAAAAAAAAGGAAAAAGAAATAAATCAAACAGAATAATGAGAAAAAAAGATCAGATGGGCTGGACATGTAATGCGATTTGGAGATGACCGTTGGACTAGAGCCATTACTGACTGGATCCCATGGGATGTCAAAAGATCACGTGGCCGCCCACCTACAAGATGGACAGACTTCTTTGTCAAGGCCCTGAACGAATGGTTTGAGGCTCTTTGTATTCCTGAAGCGAGCAGATGGCATTGGGCTACACTGGCGCGTGATAGGATGAAGTGGAAATGTTACTGGCGCCCACTCGAGCAAATAGATGAATAATGGGATGTCAAGTGATCAAGTGATGTTATTGGGATAAAAAATTCATTTTCTTTCTCATTGTTTATTGGATATAAATTGCAAAAATAATGTAAAATAATAATACTTATGGAAAAAGCTTTAATTAATTCATAAATATATTTATATCATATAATAAACTTAATTATTAATATGCTCTAAAAAAAAGAAATCAAACAACTTCTTCATAGCTTTGGCTTCCATGTGTTCATTATTACTAATTCACATTATTACTGAATCAGTATCCTATAAAAGGGATTTTCCCAACAGCCTTTATTACCAATCTTCAGCTTTCATCTCTTCCATGACCAAATAAAATAGTAAAATTGAGAATGATTTTTTCTTCAGTAAAATAGCCGAACAGCACTGAGCACATTTTCATATAGCCATCAAGCAGATCTAGGCATCAGATGACTTTACTTCTATGTGCAGGGGTTGGGGGGGGAGGGAGGGGCTTCAAAGAAAGGGGATGATTCTCTTTCTAAAGAACTTGGAAATGTTAAATGCAAAATATCATTCATAGAAGATAGCCATTGCTCATGGCCAATCCAATAACCATTCTGTATTCTTCACTAAAACTGTTGCCCTGTATACTAAGGGCAACATTGAACCCAATTAAAATGACTTATTCTTTGCTTCTATGTGGGGGCCACATGACACAGGAGGTCAGTGACCTGTAAGGAAGCACATTATTTTGGCGAGGTTTAAAAAAAAATTGTTAGTTGATGCAAACAGATAAACACACTCTTGATTTGGCAGCATATTTACTAAAAATGAAACAATACAGAGAATAGGATTGTCTGGATTGTCTTGCTTAGTAGCAAGCCCTCTGTGTGTACATGCATGAATTTTCTCATATTTTCACTATTTCTAAGGGTCATTTGATACATCCTGGCCAATGCCAAGGAGAAAGAGGAGAGTTCATTTATTCATTTGCCCCTTGCTTATTCAGCTTTCAACTTGGAGTATTCGTCCAACCTACAGTTGTAATGTTCACTAGGGCAGCAGACATTTTTAAGCATGCAACTTTTAACTTCACATTGAGAACAGCACAATGGAAAAAATAAATAACTTAAACTACTTAGTACCTGACAGCATTATGGATCCTTCAATAGAATATGAACTTTTCTATATCTAGACTTGCGATGATTTACAAAAACCAAAACCAACCACCAAAAAATACCTCTCCTGTTTATTTATCAGTAATAGTGGTCTTGTTATCATTCTTCCATTTAACTAAAAAACTACAAATATAATAAACCAATGCTATTTTTCCCTTCAACAGCCTAATTTTTTAGGTTGCTACTAAAGTCATCTCTAGCATTGGGCATGTCATTATCACTATTCTAGCCTCCACATTATTCTAGTTGGGAGGACTAGGTATTCTGGAAAGTGACCTTAGAACACTGATACGTTGTGCTAAAGAAGGGTTCAGAGTGGGGTGACCTTGTGCCAAGAACATAGGCTTTGTCAAGTCTAACCTTCATGGGAATTTTTACTCACCCAGTCTGGAGGCCCTGCTTCCTTTCCTGATGATGTATCATATTTACTGAAAGATGTGTGGAATGCTTAAACAGGTGATATGTATGTATGTATTTTCTTCATTAATTATGAATATTCATTTCTATCAATACAAATGGAACAAATTCTGTCACCCTTTCCTACCCTTTTCTTAAAGCAGTCTCTATTTTCTTGTTATAATGTACTTTGAAAAACATTTCCCATGGAGTGTCGCTTTGTACTTCATGCGGTTAAAAATGTTAGTGGGAAAAGGAGTAGATAGAGAAAAGGATCCACAGAGAACAATCCTAGATATGGATAACTCTGTTTCAGGACAAAAAAAAAGAAGAGAACAGAGGAGCTATCATCCCTTTCCTCAGAATTTCCATTTTTTCCAAGATAAAGGGAGAATTGGGTTTGTAGCACATTCTTAAGCTCACAAAGTATATCTGCATTTCTAATTAGTGTTTCCTTGAGAGCTACATCTTCGGAGATGAGGTGTTAGAATAAAGCCATAATCATCTATAGTACATATTTATAATGCATGCATATATACATACTATATACATATTTATATATAAAACATTAGAGTCTGTTACCATGGAAACTATTACAGTACTAACAAATTAAGCCTAGTGACTCTACAATAATAAGAAAATAGAAATTCAAATGAAACACCAAGCATTTGTTTAAGCACAAATAGCGTTAGTAATTAAATACACAGAGACAATAAGGAAAACCACAATTAATATTTAGAAGTCTTTTCCAGCATGAAAACCAGCTTTGATGTTGTTTCCCCTTTTCCATGGCATTTCATTACACATCTTTATAAATTAAGTTTGGCGTTGGGCTAACAAGAATAGATCTGTTGCCTTCACATAGGAGCCCTTACAAACCAAAAAAGCTCAGTCTCATTCTATTCGCCCCTTCCATCTGCAGTGAGAAAGACTTTATGGTTCTTTTATTAATCAAAAGAGAACTTTTATGAAAAGAGAGCTTAAATATGAAGTTGGTCTTACATTCCATTTCATTCAAACAACATGTAGAACTATCCCTGGGGTTTGAATATATTAGCATCCTTTCACAATTAACCCTAATGGGACAAGTGTAGCATTTTTCCAAGTAGATATATTCAAAACTGAAAAATACATAGTGTTTAAATAGATCTCATTATATCAGCTACACCAAATCTCTCCTCTTTATATACAGAGGATTGTACCTCTTTTCACTGTCATGCAACATTAAAATAGGAAGGCATACACAAGGATGACATGGATTTGACAAAAAATTAATGATTTGTACATCACTTTAATGCTTCAAATCTGCAATTCATGTATGCTAATTAGTTCATAATGGGCTGTTGAGGAACAGAACTGTCATTCTGCTGCTTCACAGGTTTCTGGAATCTCCGATTCAATGCAGACTTGCCCGGTTGGCTGCTGGATTCTGGGCTGTAACATGGCAGATCTATGATAGCATTTTCCCCCCCACACAATTGTTTCCTGGATGTGGTACTTTAATCTATCAGAGTTACGATGGCATATCTCAAATAAGTGGTTCCTCGGTGCAGCAATACATACCGGAGCAATAGCATAGCATCACTATATCTAAATGATTGATTTGGGGATTTTAGTCTGTCAGGCTATACCTCAGAGGGCAGCTGTCAGCTTCCTAAATGTATGAAGTTGTATTATGCAGCACATTTTGAAAATGTATGTACAGCATTTTTTCCCCTAATTTACAGATTAAAAGGGATGTAAAATTAGGAGAGAGGAAACAAAAAGGGATGGCGGCAAAGATCAGATATCTTTCTTACTACGAAATCATGTATAGTTCGGCACTGCAAGAAAAATCAGACCCTGCTCCTGGGCCTTCCTTTGGTCTTTGTGCTGCTGAGGTTTAGATGACAAAGACTGTCACATCAGCGAGAGGGTGAGGGAAACTGTTTCACAATGAAATGGAAATACTATGTCCTGCTGGAAGCTGAGATATTTGAAAACAAGTTGCTCTGCGTCTTCAGCAGAGAAAACGGATTTTTCCGATCTCCTGATAGAGACTTGACCTAATACGTCTCTCATATCACCTCTGCTGATCTGTAAACCTAGCAACTGCGCATGTTCAGAGGAAAGGCTACACAAAGGAAACAAGCAATGCATTTGTTTTTAGGTTTGAAGTAGCAATCAGATTCCTAATTGCAGAAATTTTATGTTAAAAGAGCCATACTAAAGATGCATCTTGATTATTTCACAAAAAATTTTGAACTAGAGATCTTCATGGAAAATTGAGCCAGATGAAGGATAAATTACTCCCAATGCTATGGCATCACTGAGGGATTTTGGGTAATTGGGATAGATACATAGTAACTGTGTAAAATACTGATACATCAAACTGGAGTAGAAACACTACTATGTTAATAAGATTTTTTGTTCAAATTTTTATACAACCTCATGCAAGCATGGAGAGAATTTTACTGATAAGGGCAGGTATTTAGTAAATACTGAATGCATGATGATATTCAGATATTTCAGTGAATTTTAAAAGGCCTTAAATGATATTCCAGTCCTAAAGCTGCATGTGGTTGAATCAGCAATAGAAAACTATATTTTGACAGTAATGGCAACATTTTATGTACATTAAATATCTGAGTCTTTGTGCCGAAAGCCAAACAACAAACTTGAAGGTCT
The DNA here is from genome assembly GCA_021461705.1 of Cryptotis parvus. Lineage (NCBI taxonomy): Eukaryota > Metazoa > Chordata > Mammalia > Eulipotyphla > Soricidae > Cryptotis > Cryptotis parvus. Next base: position 11,345 of record JAJIBD010007804.1, on the reverse strand, counting down.
CTCCAATAATTGCAATGAAATCATTCAAATTTTTAGACTTATAGTTGTATTTTGATTAAAATTGAGATTGGATGTCAATGGTACCATTGTGCATTTCATTTTAACAGTCCATATTTTTATCAGTAGTTTATGAGAATCTGCTCCCCTACATGCATGATACACGTAATATTTTAATTGTTATTGATTAAATATTTACAGTAATTTGTAAATATTTAAATATCTAAATATTTAATAAATAAAAATTAAAAAAAATATTATGCGTATATTAGCGAAACGTTGGACATGGGAATCTCCTGGCGGACAGTTCCACAATGAAATTGACCACATCATCTTCAATCTACGGTTTTGTCTGACAGACGTTGCTGTTGTCCAAAAAATTCCAAACAGGATCGGACCACCGTCTCCTTCCATGCAAAATTCTACTTCCCACAACGGGGAGAAAAGGCTGCAAAATTTAAGAAGAGAACTCCCAGAACGACCACCAACTGGGAACTCTTTGGCACCATTGCAGCAACATGGGAAGATACCATCATTGACGACTTTGATGAAGAATACAACCGACTGTTTCAGCACCTCCATGATTGTGCGAAGAATGCGGAGAGAGAGAGAAAGACACAAAAGGAAGCTTGTCTTCAGAAACTCTTTTTTTTTTATCTTTATGATATTTTTTATTCAACTGAAAATAATCAACTACACTGGTGGAGGGATGGGCGCTGGAACACTGTACCACCGAAACCTAATCATGAACAGTTTTGTAATTGTTCATCTCACAGTGATAGAAAAGTATTCTAATGACTTCAATTTTTCTGATGTTTTATTGTTCAGAAACTCTTGAGCTCATTCACCAACGTGGCAAGGCGCGAGCCTCAGGAGACCAAATGCTAACGTCCAAGCTTGCTAAACAGTGCAGAGAAGCAATAAAAGAAGACCTCAAAGACAGAAGAGCAGAAATACTGGAAGATGCAGCAGAAGCCGGGAAAAGCATTCTCACCGCCTGCCTGTCCTTCGCCAACTATAAGACCAAGATGACAGCCCTCCGACGCCTGATGGATCTGTCACATCTTCCAGAAAAGCAATGGAGAAGACTATCCAGAACTTCTACTCAAATCTCTTTGATAGCCACATCCACCTGCCCACATACCAAATTCCACAGGATGGATATGTCATTCCCAACGTTCTCCATTCTGAAATCCGACATGCCACCTCATCGGTACAGAAGGGAACAGCACCAGGCCCAGACAACGTCAGACCCGAACACCTGAAGAATCTGCCTTCAGTACTCATCAATACACTAGCTCGGCTCTTCACATGCTACCTGTCCGAATGCAAGGTGCCCTCCCAATGGAAAAACCAGCAGGACAGTTCTACTGTTCAAGAAGGGAGACATTCATGACATCGGCAACTATTGCCCCATCTGCCTGTTGTTCATCATCTACAAGATGTTTACACGAGTCATTGTGAACAAGATTAGCAGAACATTAGATGAAGGACCACCATGCGAGCAAGCAGGCTTATGGAAAAGATTCAGCACAATCGACCATATCCACACAGTAACGAAGCTCATTGAGGTTTGTAGGGAGTACAAGATGCGCTCTGTCTCACGTTCATTGATTTACAGAAAGCCTTTGATTCTGTGGAGACTGAAGCGGTCATCGAAGCCCTAGCCAAGCAGGGTGTTCAAAACCAATACATCAAGATCCTTTGTGAGCTGTATTACGGATTCACCACCAGGATCTCACCATTCTACAAAAGATGTGATCATTAATGTCAAAAAAGGGGTTTGACTCCCATTTGACCCAGCCATACCACTCCTGGAGAATCTACTCTGGAAACCAAAAATACGAATGGGAAACACCATCCCTACTTTTATGTTCATAGCAGCATTATTCACAATAGCCAGAATCTGGAAGCAACCAGAGTGCCCGAAAATCGATGATTGGATAAAAAAGCTTTGGTACATCTACACAATGGAATACTATGCAGCTGTTAGGAAAAATGAAGTTATAAAATTTGCCTATAAATGGATGGACATGGAGAAGATTATGTTGAGCGAAATTAGCCAGAAGGAGAGAAACAGATACAGAATGACTGCATTTATTTGCATGGCATAAATATATATATATATATACATATTATGATACCAATATCCAAGGTCAAGTGAAACATATATCAGGAGGTCTTGTCAAAAGTGGAAATTATCACAAACGTGTGGGAGTCAGAGATTAGGTAAGACAGAAAATGGAACAGTGTGCTAATAATTGTCGAGGGTACTAATGCCAACCTAGAACTGAGCATTAAATAGAGGCAAAAGGATACACATGCCAACCTCTTAATGTATGTTCTGTAATCCATAGTCTGGAAGGGAAGGAAAAGAGAAAGAGAGAGAAAGGGAAAAGAAATAAAGAACCTGCCATGGAGGTGGGGCTGGGGAAGGGGGGAGGGAACTGGGGACGTTGGTGGTGGGAGATGGGCACTAGTGGAGGGACGGGTGATGGAACACTGTATGACCAAAACCCAAATATGAACTTTTTAATTGTATATCTTTGTAATTGTAAAAATAAAAAAATTTAAAAAAGGGGGTTCGACAGGGTGATACCATTTCACCAAAACTCTTCAGTGCCACCCTCGAGAACATCATGCAACAATTAGAATGGGAAGGAATGGAAGTGAAGATAGATGGTTGGCCACAACACTCCTCAACTTCACTGATGACATCGTTCTAATAACACCAAACATTAGCCAAGCGGCACAAATGCTGGCTGACTTCGACTGAGAATGTGGAAAGATAGGTCTACAGCTGAATCTAAAATAAAACCATGTTTATGAAAAATGAACTAGTTCCAGAGGCCCCATTCACTCTCAATGGAACAAACATCTCTGAATGCAGCAGTTATGTGTACCTAGGTTGAGAAATCAACATGATGAATGACCTAAAACCTGAGCTGCGCAGGAGGAAGAGAGCGCCATGGAATGCCTTCAAAGGCATCGAAGAAATAGCTAAAAGGACAAAGAACCTCCGGCTCCGGGCACATCTCTTTGACTCTACCGTTCTCCCTGCATTAACATACGCCTCAGAGACCTGGGCCCTATGAAAGCAGGATGAGAATGCTATTTGGGTCTCCCAGAGAGGAATCGAAAGAGCTATGCTTGGAATATCACGCCTCACTCAAGTGAGAGAAGGAATCCGGAGTTCTGACCTCCGTCACTATTCCAGAATCAGGGATGCTGTCTCGGTTGCCAAGGCATCGAAAATCAGATGGGCTGGACATGTAATGCGATTTGGAGACAACCGCTGACTAGAGCCATTACCGACTGGATCCCACGCGATGTCAAAAGATCACGTGGCTGCCCGCCTACAAGATGGTCAGTCTTCCTTGTCAAGACCCTGAAGGAACCATTTGAGGCTCTTCATATTCCTGAATCAACCATATGCCATTGGGCTACATTGGCACGTGATAGGGTCCAATGGAAATGTTACTGGCACCCGCTCGAAGCAAATCGATGAATAACGGGATTCAATTGATCAAGTGATTGATTAAATTGATTTAAGTTTTAGTGATTAAATACTCTAACTTATATTACAATTAATTATGGTTTTCTATATACATAATTCAACACTTTCCCAAGATTCCCAAGATCTCCCCCTTTAAGTTCAGTTCTATGGATCAATTCTCCCATTGTATGGTCTTTGGCTCTTTGTTGCTTCCTTGCCGTGTATATTTAAGTTGCGCATATGAGAATGATTGTTATGTATCTAGCCATCCTTACTGACTTAACTAAGCATTATAGCCTCTAGTTACACCTATGTTGTGGAAAATTTCACGATTAGTTCTTTTGGATAGCTGCATAGTGTTCCATTGTACAAATATAACCCCATCTCCCCCACCCCAAACACATACACACTTTATTTAAACACCATGGTTTATAAAGTTGTTTATAATGATTTGTTACAGGCATTCATATTCCAACACCAATCCAAGCATTACTGTCATCTTTTCTCGACCATTGTCTCCATTTTCCCAACCACTCCTCAAGCCTGCCCCTATAACAGATCCACAGAATTTGTTTTATATTGCTTGTTACCCCTAACTTGTTAACAGATTAAATAAAAAATATTTCTGTGGAAGAAAATTTGTGAAAGTTGTACCTCACCATGGGGACATTAAGTCTTTGTCTGAGGGTTTACTAAACTGTTGTTTCAAATTAAGCCTTTGGTGTTAATGTTTTATTAGTCAAGATTGGTTGGCTCTATATTACATTCCGTTCAACCTGGTGCTCTACTATTAATATGAAAGTGTTGTAGAGTTTGGAGATGTAGCCAGATAATTCAGAATATTTCACTTTGAGGCTTTGAGGTTCAGTCCTAGAGCGATGAGTTCAGCCAAAGGCATGGTTGCATCCTCATGATGTGGGAATGACTAGGTTTAACAGACCCAAGATCAGCTCAGAGGTTTCAGCAGGGAAAGGTGTTTGTGAAATTTTAACGACTAGTTGATCTCTTTTGAGATTAATTTATGAGTCTCTAGAACAAGTTCAGTAGATGAGCTTACATGGCTACAAAGCTGGTCTATGCATATAGCTGCCAGGGGGTTCTGTAAGTATGGTGATGTGAGGGTATGGCATGGCAGGAGGTCTGTCCATCCCCACTCGGAGAGGGCCTGGAGCTTTCAGTAGATTAAATTCTTTGTGATGATCACTCCTCAGGTGTTAGGGTCTGAATGGAGATATGGCAGTGACTATGATGTGTGGAAATGGCTGCCTTGGTTTTGGTAGGGTGTGAACTAGCCCGCCCCTCCAAAAAATCATTGAACTCAGCCCCCCCCATTGAACTCAGCTGGGTATATACCAAACTTCTAATCCATTTCTGGATAGTTAGGCATTTTTCTTAGACACAAGAGAAAGAATATACCTTTATCTTACTCTTTTGCTTCACATTTCCCTCATATTTTCAGTGTCTTTCTATTTCTTATTTGCTACTGTATGTCTTCTTTAGTAAAGTGATAGTTTGTCTTTTGCTCATGTTTATTTGCATTGTTTGTATTTTTATTCTGTTTTGAGAGATCTGTAAATATTTTGAATGGAATCTTTAAAGAGGTATATATTTGGGAAATACTTGCTCCTGAGTTGAATCTTCTCTGTTCATTCTTAACATTCATCTTTGGAAAGTAGACATCCTTCATTTTGATTTTATGAATTTATATGTATATAAAAACAAAGATTTAATAGAAATTATTCATACTGTAGTGTATTCTTTACCTTATGTGGCTGCCAAAATTAATTATTGCCTTAAAAAGTCTATCTGGAGAGTGAGTATAAAGGTTAAAGTACTTGTCTAGCATGCAAGAGATTCTCGTTAATCCCTGGACCCATATGAAACCCTAAGCACAGCATAGGTGTTTCATGAACTTTATTTTACTAAATTTGCAGACTTTGTGATTTTGAAGAGGGGGGTGTTGGTTTTAGGACCAAACCCAGGGAACCTTAAGGCGTACTCCTGCTTCTACGCTCAGGGATCAGTTCTGGCAGCATTTGGGAATCATACAAAGTTAGGTCAGCTGCGTGCAAGGCAAGAACCCTAAGTGCTGTACTATAGTTTCAGTCCCGCATTCTTTGTTTTTCTATTGATTTATACACTGAAGTTAATTATTTCCTTTCATCTGCTTATTATGCATTTCATTATATCTTCACTCTCTTCATTTTTAATTAGATGCTGCAGTCATTGATTTTAGACCAGAGAAATGGAACTAAATGTGCTTACAAAGATTTCAATAAAAAAATTTAGAATCTTTATTTTTAATAGTCAGATCCTGAAAACTATGAAAATGCTTTTTTGACAGGTGAAAATATGTAAATTGGGGTTTATTTATACACTGGACTATTATTAAGCAATAAGAAGATGTGGTTGCATCTCAAGATAAGTAGGAGTGAAATTAGTTAGATAAAGTAAAGGAAACCATATGATTTTATGTACATAAAATCATAGAAATACCAAGTGATTTTCAGTGACACTGGAGATTAATGACTTAGTACAGATAGGAAAAGAAAAGAAACAAGATATTCAAAGAGGGCATTAAAAAACTTGTAACAGTGATAGATATGCTCATTAACTTGGGTACTAATGAGTTACATGTCTGCTTATCTATGTTAAAGTGCATAAAGTAGTATGTTTAGTTATGTGATATTTACTGCTTTTCTATTATATCTCTACTAAGCTCTGAGGAAAAACACTATAAATGGTTCCCTAAAAAGTGCCAGTGGTATTCACAATAGCCAGAATCTGGAAATAACCAGAGTGCCCAAGAAATGATGACTGGATAAGGAAACTTTGGGTACATCTACACAATGGAATACTATGCAGCTGTTAGGAAAAATGAAGTTATGAAGTTTGTCTATAAATAGATGGAAATGGAGAGGATCTTGTTGAGTGACATTAGCTAGAAAGAAAAAAGATAGATATAGAATGACTGCATTTATTTGCATGACATAAATATATATGATATATGCATACATAGTTATCAGTATGTATATATGTATATGAATACATATATACATACCATACATATGAATATATATATATATATTATGATACCAATATCCAAGGTCAGGCAAAACATGAATCAGCAGGCCTTGTCAACAGGTGGAATCTACCAAAATCGTGTGGAAATCAGGAGGTTAGGTAAGACAGAGAAGAGAACAGTGTGCTAATAATCGTCGAAAATGATAATACCAGCCTAGAACTGAGCATTGAATATAGGCAAAAGATACACATGATTACCTCTAAATGTATATATTGCAATCCACAATGTGTCAGGGGAGAAAGAGAGAGAGAGAGAGAGAGAGAGAGAGAGAGAGAAGACAGAGAGGTAGGTGGGGAGGGGAGAATCAGAGGACATTCGTGGTGGGAAACAGGCACTGGTGGAGGGAAGGGTGCTGGAACACTGTATGGTCAAAATCCAAACATGAACATCTTTGTAATTGTATATCACTTGTGGTATAATAAAATATTAAAACAATAAATACCAAGAAAAAACTGCCAGTAGTGATTACTGAGCACACAAATCAGGCATAGCCCTGAGCATTTCCAGGTGTGACCAAAAAAAAAAAAAAAGAAAGAAAAGAAATAGTAAAGAAAAGATATTATTAAATTTATAAAAATCACAGAAATGTGTGAAATGTATATCATAGTTTTGAATTGTATTCAAAATATACAAAGAAATCTTATAACTCAATGATAAAAGTTGTAACCCCATAAGACAATGGACAAAAGAGTTTAACAGATATGTCACAAAGAAATAAATATGAATGGCTAATAAGTCCAAGTAAAGCTGCTCAACAAAATTAGTCATTAGTGAAATTAAATTAAAAACACATTAAGATAGTACTACAAGCCCTGGAATATAATACAAAATTTTGGTGAAGCCCCACAGAAGCTGGGTTACATGCATTGTTGGCACAAACTGCACTTTCTAGTCTAAACTGTTCTGGAAAGTTATTTGACAATATTTTCAGAAACTTAAATATATATGATCTTTTAGACTCTCCTGGTGTGTACTTCAGAACAATTAACACCATGTTCAATAATATGAGATTATTTAGAGGAACTTTATTTAAAGTACCTCACAATTCTTAATAAAACTTTCCCTACTTTGGGGATTCCAATTATGACAATATTTGATGTAGGACGTGGGTGACCCCCAAATCATTAATGTGGCTTTGCAATCTAGTTTTCTTTCTCCTTTCTCTTCCTTCCTTCCCTTTGTTTCTGTTGCTACAATGACCAGGAATCTGGCTGTGGTGCTCATACTCCACCATCAGGTCCACAAAAGGTATACACACTATGGTATTTTTAACACACATTCACAGGGCTAATTTGCAGGTGCAGGAGGCGGTGGGCATGATTCATTTGGAAATAATGGTCATAGTTGTCTTAAATATGATTGTAAGACTAACCAGTGGTTGTTGTGCTATACACACAAGCTCTTTCTAATGATCTTACTCCTGACCACAATGCTTGCAAATCTTTTAGTGATATTGTTTACTGAGAATTACATGCTTTAATTATAGTTCTCATGCACACCTAGTTGTGTGCCCAAGATTTCAAACACTATTGCTATGCCACAACTCGCCCACAGCAGGCCAACCAAACGCACTGGGTTCCAAATGCATGGCTTCCAGAGAAATAATACAGGTGATAAAATGCTTGCCTTGCATGCAGCTAATCTGGTTCAACTTCCACCTCCATATAACTTGAATTTATCCTTAAACACAAAGCCAGGAGTCAGCACTGAACATACAGTAATTTGTAGCCTAAAACAAACCAAAAATATTTAAATTGTAAATAAACATATTAAATAATTAAAAAAACAATTCATGACCTTATGCCTCATAATCAGCATTTAGTCATAGACTTATTCCCCAGGGCCTTGTCCAATCTATTTTTCAATTACCTAAATTTCATTTTCAATAGTGTTTAATGCTATGTCTTCAAGTTTGCTAATTGTTTTTATTGGATGTCCACTCAGCTGCATTTTTCATCTCAGATATTATAAGATTCCACGTTAGTAAGTTAATTTGTGTCTTATCTTGTCTCTGTCTCTGCTCTTCATGTGCAATCTTTTCTCTAGCTTTTGACCCTATGGAAGCTGTTGGAATACTATTATATTTTGTGTATTAATTCTATTATCTATATATTCTTAGATTATTTTCAACTAATTGACTTGTTTCAGTTTAAGTAATACTTCCTGATTCCAAATATTTATTCTGTTTATTTCTGAACAAAAATAAATATATATTTACCAACAGTTTAATCCTCTCAGAACTTGTGTTTTACCTTTGATATGAGGTCCCAAAGTGGTCTGTATCCTGGTGGTAGCTTTGTTTCAAGATTGAAGCTAAACTGAAAATTCTACCCAACATCTATCAGTTATGAGACTTTCTTCTCTACCTAGTGGAACAGAAACTATTCCTAGTTTTGTGTGATTATCAGGTACTATCTCAATAATCTTGTAGATTTCTTTCCATAGAGCTGAGTAGCATCCTCACAAACCTATGCTGATTCACTCATAACCTTCACATACACTTACCGCTATAAGTCTCTGCTTTCTCCTGATTAGCCTGCAAACTCCAACATACTCCCATTTTTTCCACATAACAAGAGACCACTGGGATCCTGCTCTCTATGCCTTAGCCAACACTCTGGACGGTCATTTAGACAAGTATAGGTCCCATAATTTTGGTATCTCACTACTATGTGCTCAATGTCTTTTATAGCATGATGTCCAAAGTCTTGATTATACCACCTTTATTGTTTCAGTAATGAAGGCAAGTCTGATCTGTTATTTACATATACCTAGAAACAGAAACACTGCTTAATATCTACTTTCCCCCCACTACTTATATTCTATTCTTTTATTATTATTGTTATTATTTTAAAAATAAATTTAGGTCTAATTTTTAAATAAATCCATAATATCAACTCTTTCTTGGATATTTCGTCTTTGAGAATTTTTAAAGGTTGTAAAGAGAGTGCCGGAGCAATAGCACGGAGGGTAGGGCGTTTATTCTATAAATGATTGTCTTTTGTGTAATATATAAAGTAAATTTTAAGCATTATATTTTTCTTTATGATATCTAGTTGCTTTATCACTGTTTATTGAAAAGACAATTCTTTCCCTCATTAAATCATGATAGAAATCACCCCATTTGCCAACTTTGAAGTGAAATCATTTATACACTCTAACCAGTTTCTTTGCATTGGGCTCCAAGGGCAGTTCTGCAAAAGATTTTCTTTCTTATCTTTTTTTAACCACATACAATTTGAAAATACGTCTTATACAGAATACTACACTAAGGACTATAAAGCAACAATAACAAGAAAATATAACACTCCTTTTCAAGAAGCTCTCAATCTCATAAAAATATAGAATGTTTTAAATAATACTTTGATATAAGAAAACTATTTTTTGAGATGAGTAAATGAAAAGAAGACATTTTTTGTACTTTGAAGTATAGAAATGACCAGTAGCTTCTGTTCTGTAGCTGACAAAATATCGGCAGGATGATCCCACAGATCTATGTTTCAGTCATTAGCACTATAAATATGTTATCTTGCATGGAAAATGGGAACTATGCAGAAGTGTGATTAAGTTAGTATCTTCAGATAAAGATATAATTCTGGCTTATCTTGGTGGGGGGCAATGTAGTCACAGGATTCTTCTAAGAGTAAAGGCAGGCCAAAAATCAGAGAAAAAGGTGACATGGAATCATGTGACTTTTGGAATCAGGGGTCACTGGGAGCAGGTTGTGAGAAGGGGGCCAAGATTGAGGGCAGCCTCCAGAGACAAGAAAAGGCAATCCATACTTTTCTGTGGAGTCTCCAGAATCTGCTAAAGCCTTAGTGTTAGTCCAGTGAGGCCCATTTTAGACTCTGAACTTCAGAACTATAAAGATGATAAATTTGTGTTGTTTTAGCCCACTGCATTTGTGGTCATTTGTCACAGCAGTAATAAGAAAGTAATTCAGGTATTGAATAAAAGGACTGCTATTTGTTCCAATCCCAACAGTGAGGTTGCTAAGGAAGAAAACTTCCCACATGGAGTCATCCTGATACAATGGTGATCATTGTCTACCTCCTCCTGTGTGACGGACTAAATTCAAAGTGCCTGTCACTTTCTGCCAGCTTCTGTGGCTGGAAGAAATATTTGAGCTTAGAATTATGTGGAAATTCTTAGACAGGTGCTTGTGCCACCACTGGCTTACTATGACTGAAAAGAACCCCATCCCCCAGAGAACACCCTGCCCAAAGGACCCATATGCTTAGGAAGGCAATCCTTTCACAAGAGCTTGAATTAGAAACTTTAGAGTACTTAAGCACAATAAACCCTTCTTCCTTTATAAAATTTAAGCTTATTTATTGAACTTTACTTACACTCAGAATTGCAGACCTGAATAGTCCCAAAGAGAGGACTGAGCTATATGATTTTTTTGGGCATTTCTCTTCAACTTAATTATCGCTTTCTTAAATGATTTTTTTCATGTTTATCCAGTGAAATTCTTTTCAAGATGACTGAAAACTGTGTCCACTTTAGGTTCAATTAAAATGCTCCTCTATTAATAAATGCTCCTTAAAAACAAACAGAAATTGTCTACATGGAAGTCTCCAAGTAAACCTCAGTGCAGATAATAGTATAAAAGTGTCAGAGCCTAGGAGATAAAATGCAGAGCTGAGAAGTTTCTTCCTGCCCTTGTTGGAAGAGCCACAGAACGCAATTTTGCCACCTTAGGTTGTCAATGTCCTCCCTGCATGCTGAGATATGCACAGGCAAGCAATGGGCTGACCATGCACA